>OZ023319.1:3803734-3959733 GCA_964007375.1 Ophion obscuratus
GAAAGCTTCCATTTCAGGATCTTGCGAGTCGGATGGAAACTGGTTTTGTGAGAATAAAAGCCAAAGGAGTTCATTTCTACAGTTGTTACGCACCGCCTAGCCTGACGACTGATGAGTTTGAGAATTTTCTCGACAACTTAGTCGCAGACGCTAAACAACGATTCCCGGTAGCCATAGCCGGAGATTACAACGCGTGGGCTGTGGAATGGGGTAGTAAAGTGACGAACAGGAAGGGTCAAGTCCTGCTTGAGGCTATGTCCTTATTGGATGTAGTACTACTTAATGCAGGTACAAAGCCCACTTTTGTTAAAGGTGAAGCCTCGTCTATAGTGGACCTCACTTTTGTGAGTAGTAGCCTGGCCAGAGGCAACCAGTGCCACTGGGTAGTCAGTGATATCTACACTCACAGTGATCATCAAGCGATTCTCTGGGAGATTCGCGGAGACTTCAGCAGAATAGCGAAGGCACCGAAGACAAACGGGAAGGGCTGGAAAGCGAAAATGTTTGACGCGGACTTGTTTCGTGAAACTTTTGACACCAGCCCCCTCGCAGCAGAAAGTGCAACCGAGAAGGTCGAGGTGGTCATGCAGAGGGTCACCGAAGCATGCGATGCCACAATGCCACGGAAACGTGATGTCGACTTCCGACCAGCGGTACACTGGTGGAGCGAACGAATTGCCGGCCTCCGAAGGGAGTGTCATCGAACTCGCCGCCGAGCGCAACGAGCTCGAGGCAAACGCTCGTTCCCCGATTTGGAAGAACAGCACAGGAAGGCGCGCTTGAAGCTTAAAAAAGCTATCAAGCAGAGTAAAGCTGAAAGCTGGGGCGAACTGCTCAGCGAGGTGGAAGATGCTCCCTGGGGCAGGCCATACAAAGTAGTAATGACTCGGCTGAAAAGCCAGCCGATGCCATCGCCTGTAGACGCAGCCCTGCTGGAAAAGATTGTTACACATCTGTTCCCTGAGCAACCCGAGGAGGACTACCAGCTCGCGGAGGACGTCGATGAGGACATCCCAGCCATTACTGAAGAAGAGCTTCTTACGGCGATTGCCAGGGTGGGCAACAATAAAGCCCCCGGTATGGATGGGATACCCAACATCGCACTCAAGGCAGCGATCAAGTTGGCACCGGCAATATTCCTGGGCATGTACAATGGGTGTCTCAAGGAAGGAATCTTCCCGGACAAGTGGAAGTGGCAGAAGCTAGTGCTCCTCCCGAAAGGGAAGAAGCCGCCGGACGAACCTTCATCCTATCGTCCGCTCTGTATGCTGGATACCGCCGGAAAGATCTTCGAGCGCATCATCCATAACAGGATTGAGAAGTTCGTGGACCCTCTACTGGCGGAGGGCCAGTTTGGCTTCAGAAAGGAGCGCTCTACGCTGGATGCCATTAACACAGTGGTGAAGCAGGCGCAGGAGTCGACTGCGGGTAAACGATGGACAAGAGGGTCCAAGAAGTACTGCGCAGTTGTCGCTCTCGACGTCAAAAACGCTTTCAACTCGGCGATATGGAAGTGTATCATGGATGCCCTAAAAACATTAGGTGTAGCATGGTACCTCCGGAGAATAGTGGCGAGTTACCTATGTAATAGGTGGCTCATGTACGACACAGAGGATGGACCGAAGACGTATAGGGTGACTGGAGGAGTTCCTCAGGGCTCTGTACTTGGACCGCTTCTGTGGATCATCATGTACAATGATCTGCTGCTATTGCAATTGCCGAAAGGAGTGTCCGTCGTAGCGTTTGCAGATGACGCGGCGCTGATTGTCATCGCCAAATTCCTGGAGCAAATCACCGCACTCTTCGGCGAAGCTTTCGCCAAGATAAAGGAATGGATGTCTTCTGTTGGACTGCAGCTTGCAGCCCACAAAACAGAAGTACTCCTCGTATCCAGCAGGAAGGTGATGGAAACGGTAACGCTCAGGGTTGGAAACACCGAAATCACATCCCAACCGTTCATTCGGTACCTGGGTGTGATTCTCGACGCGAGGCTGAACTTCAAAGAGCAAACCGAGCAGATCAGCAGAAAGGCCGCTCGGGTGGCTACCACACTGGCGCGACTCATGCCTAATGTTGGTGGCCCCAGACAGAAGAGGAGGAAACTGCTGTCATCAGTGACGACCTCAGTGCTCACCTATGGCATACCCATATGGGCTGACGCACTGAAAATCCAGGAGTACCGCAGGAAGGCTGCAGCAACGTATCGCGTCAGCGCCTTGAGGGTAGCCTGTGCATTTCGCACTGTCTCCGAGGACGCTATCAACGTTATCGCGGGAATGCTGCCCATTGAGGTGCTCGCTGAGGAGCGTAGAGCGATGTACCAGCAGAAGGGAGCTAGAAATCCCAGTTGTGCAAGGACAGAAGCGAGAGCAACCAGTTTGAACCAGTGGCAGACGATGTGGGATGCCTCTACCAAGGGAAGGTGGACACATCGACTAATTCCGAAGGTGGAGATATGGGTGACCCGTCTACATGGGGAGCTCAACTATTATCTCACTCAAGTGATCTCAGGACACGGCTGCTTCCGGGCTTATCTCTATAAGTTTAATTATGAAGATTCCCCGGACTGCCCAGCATGTGTAGCAGTCGAGGAGAACGCTGAACATGCATTGTTCCAATGCCCACGGTTTAGTGCCTCTCGCGCGATAGTCGAGGATCAGCTGGAGACACGCATCACCCCGGATAACCTGGTTGAATTGATGCTGAAGTCAGCAGACGCATGGACAGCTGTATCGGCTTATGCTGTCGCAGTAATGAAGGAGTTGCGACGTGCAGAACGCGCGAGGAAGAAGACGACGCCGGAAGACCAGGCAGTCATAGATGAAATCAGCGACACGAACCCCTAAACCACTCATACCATCTCGAGTGGAACGGGGGATGTAAGGTCGTCTGACCACTGTAGGAAGAGCTACGGCTAAGGCCTCTCCCGCGATGTAATACCTAGCGGTCGTCCCGCGGGAGAATTTGTAAGGCCACAGAGGAACGGGGGTTTTTAGTCGGTGCAAGCCCGACACACGGCAATTATTTGCTACGGTGCGCAGGCATTTTCCCGCTAAACCTCTTTAAAAAAAAAAAAAAAAAAAAAAAAAAAAAACACACACACACACACACACACGCGCGCGCACACACACACACACACACACACACACATATATATATATATATATATATATATATTTATTAAGGGCCTTCGAGGTGGTGGATTATACGATGTGATTTTCGAAAAGGGAAAAAAGTGATTGCTCCCTGAAATAATTCACCGCTCGTGGTACAACTTTTAATTTCCATAAAACCGTTTTGCGACGCTACAACTTTCAAGCATCCAAAGGGTTTCGCGCGCCTCACGTGCGTAGGTACCCTCGAGCGTATTCCATTACTATAGACATAGTCTCACGCACTGCACACACTGTAAGTTGGCTTCGTGAGCTTTCGGTCATCCCCCTGCCCCCTCGACCACCGACATTTTCAAGGTGCACACAGTGTGCCGTGGTAGAAATTCAAATTTTAACCATTTGGTACCTAGTTGGCTGGCGTTCGCCACAACGTGATATTAATTTTTTTCGCTACTTTGACTCTGGGGCGTGTACGAACCAAAGGGGTGGTATAGTCGCTGCTTCATATATACGATGTAGAGTGGCACTGCAGCGTCTTAATTTTGCAGCTCTCAAGAAACGCACGTCTTCTACTATATCTGTATATGTACACCGTCTGAATGAAAAGAGCAAAGGGTATGAAAATGATCTTGTCGTGAAGAAAAGAAAAAGGTTTGAGAGGAATAAAAGAATAAGAAACTGGAGGAAAAGTCCGCACGTAAGGGAGTGGGGTCGCACAGAAAAAAAAATAGAGGAAATCATACCTCGAGCAGCAAAGAATCGTTGAGTGAAAAAAAAAAGAAAAAGTAGATGGCGTTTGAAAGACTTGGCGCAGGTTTCACCCCATCTATTTTCTCACTTCTTCGCTTTTTTTAAATAGAGTTAAGCCAAGTTTTTTATGCCTCTTGCGTAGCCTCGGAGAAAGTGCAAAGTATATCCAGAAACAGGGTCCCCGGGAACTACGTGTATGTTTTCCCTGATGAAAATCTATTGCCTCGCCACGTCGTGGATTTTTTTTCTTAATTTCCAAACCGCTATTCTCATTTTAGGTCTCTCTTTTTTTCCGTCCCCATGCCATTTCCATTTACAACAACCATAGATAAATAGAATACTGTTTCGATGAAAGTGTGTAAAATGAACAAGTTAAAAAAAAAATTCTATCGTTTTTTCGTACGACCTGGCGAAACTTTATTAGCCTATCCGTTCCCATTTTATTCCACATTTGTTACTTCACTACTGCCGGCCCACAGTAACTCTTTTTAAATGTACTGATGTGTCGCATTCTCATGACGTCACGGGTAAACTGTGAAAAACCTGTGCCGATTCAAATGGCAACATTTCACTAAATTTCAGTTGTTTCATGATTAGACACATATTAAGACTGGCTCAGTAGTAGGGGCGGTAGACACTGTAAAGCTAAGCCGGCAGCCATGCAAGCACTGACCTAAGCCAGCGCAGAAGGTCGCGAAGAACATAAGCAGCCTCATTTATTTGTCTTTCTTTGATTTCTAGCCACATTCCTAGATTGCTAGCTGCGTACGCGAACCAACTGGTAATGATACATTTTTTTCCCTTTTGCTTATTATCATTGAAGCAAATGGAATTTAACGACAAGCAGGCTTAAACGGCGTTGAGAAAAGTGTAGGCGGTGACGGCCGAATTCCGCCCCACCCCTCCTTGCCCAAACACATGTAATAAAGCAGACTATCCCTTCTTTTCCGCCTGGCCCGCAGACACATGTAATGAAACCGAATTTCACGCAAAACGTTCGAGTCCATAAAGGGACTTAGCCTACTTGGAAGACTGCGTCACGACGCGCTCGAGTATCCATGAATCTATTTCTAAACTGTGCCACATTGCGATTCAAGAGAGAAAGAGAGAGGTATATATATATATATATATATATATATATATATATATATATATATATATATATATATATATATATATATATATATATATATATATATATTAGGATGTACGGAAAAAAATCGATATATTTTTTTTCGGTTGCATCCACCATAAACAGGTGAGTTAAGGTAAAAAAAAGAAGAATCCTCGAAGGAGAGCTCAAAAAAAATTATTTCGAACGGCGCATTGCATTTGAATACTTTCCATAAGAATAACACAGGAAAATATTGGCACTTCTGTACCTCGTAGTAAAACTCTTCAGAAAAAAATCTCACAAAAATGTCTTTAAGATATTCTGATAGAGAATTGAATTCCCTACAAAAAAAGTTCTTACGAACAATTAGCTTAGAACAACCGTTCAAGTGGTATCGCTGTCTGAAATTCATTTTTTTAATTAAGCGGCGTGCGCGCCCTAGCACACGCTGCCACCTGGCGACAGCATGCGGTAGCTCGTAGTGCAAAATTACAAGCTTCACGGTAGCGCCACGAACGGGAAACCGCGACATTTTTCCCCCAAATCAAGATCTGTCACTGCTACAAAATTTCATTCGTTATTGCGAAGTGAATCCTGTAGTAGGGGAGGCTGCCGCGAAAAAATTATTTAGCTAGTCACTTGTGGTACTTTAACGAGAAAATTGTTGCTTTGTCGTTTTTTGACAATGCAGTGCCGAGAAGTGTAAAGGCAAAAATGGTACAAGCTCTGCAATCTCGAAAAAAATCCAAAAATCCTTCCGAGCGAGTAATTGTTAAAAAAAATGATTGGGAAATGGTGCTAAAAGAAGACATAAGCGATTTCGTTACTCAAGAATCCTTATTTCTTTTCCAGCAATTAAATTTATCTCATGATTTTTTGAGAGTAAATAGTGAATTATGGCCGGAAAATGCCACTTATTTGTGTTGCTTAGATTCTTTTAAATCCAAAAGTCATTAATAGCGTAGCCGAACGTGGTATCACTTTGATAGAAGCATATAACGGTTCATTAACAAAAAACGAAGAGCAGCTACAATATTTATTGGGCGTAGTGCAAAATCATCGACAGAAATACCCTAATTGCAACAAACAGACTTTTAAAAAAAGGAACGATGATTATCAAGCATTATAATTTAAAAACAAATCATTTTATCTTATTAAACGAAATTAATTCAATAAAACTTTTCGAAACACGATCAATGATAGACGTCGTTCCTTTTATATTTCTTGTTGTACTTCATTCTTTTTTGTATCAGAGAAATATTTTGAGGACGATTCCATGCAAATTGTATGTTAGAGCAGAACATTCTCTACAAAAAAAACCCAAAAAGTTTTTTCGTAAAGCGAAAACTTCGATTTTTACAGCCTTCTGAATTATTTATTTTTATTTTTTATCAATTCAATTTCCGACAGCGATTCCACTTGAACGGTTGTTCTGAGCTAATTTTTCGTAAAAACTTTTTTGTTGTAAATTCAATTCTCCATGAGAATATGTTAATCACATCTTTGTGTGATTTTTTCCTGACGAGTTACACTACCACCTTCAGAAATCCCATTATTTTCCTGGGTTATTCTTATGGAAAATATTCAAATGCAATGCGCCATTCGAAATAATTTTTTTTGAGCTCTTCTTCGAGCATTCTTCATTTTTTACCTTAATTCACCTTTTTTTGGTGGATGCAACAGAAAAAAAAAGTATCGATTTTTTTCCGCACACCCCAATATATATGTGTGTGTGTGTGTGTGTGTGTGTGTGTGTGTGTGTGTGTGTGTGTGTGTGTGTGTGTGCGCGCGCGCGCGCGTGTGTGTGTGTGTGTGTGTGTGTACGTGCGTGCGTGCGTGCGTGCGTGCGTGCGTGTGTGTGTGTGTGTGTGTGTGTGTGCCTGTGTGTGTGTAGAGAGAGAGAGAGAGAGAGTCTGCATTATACGGTAATAGGGTAAGAGGTGAAATACTTGAAACGACCGCAGAGCTGTCTAACGTTCGGGTGAGGTAAGTAGGCAGTTGATGGGGATAGAGGATTGGTTAGTGTTGGCCGACGATCGCGCAGACCTCGATGTTTCGCCTTCAGGTTGGAAGCTGTCTTGCTAAGGCTAGTTGCTTAAAAACTTTTCCCACGGGCTCTGGATTTTAGCCGAGGAAGAGATTCAACGACCACGAAAACGCAAGTTGGATAAGCCGGTATCGTATACGCCCCGCCCCACTCCCTCTCTCTCTTTTCCTATGTCCCTTTCTTTATTCCCCTTCAGGGCTTACATTTGTTCACTCTTTGTCTTCGCTTTTAGTTCTTACCCGACCACGAACCACTGGGTCCTTCTCTGTCGCCTACAATGTGGTATATCAGAGTTAAGTCGGAATCAGTGTTTAGTGCTTTTAAATCAAGTCGTTCCGCCATGCTATGGGATTGTTTTCTCCTGGGGTGTTAGAGTAGAGTTCCAAGGGGTCCTCGTTCACCCAGTACTATCGCTACTTTTCGAGCCCTCGCATCCTTTGACCTGTCTTCACCCTTTTCCCTGCCTCACCGGCATCATCCACCTTCGTCCGACCCTCTTGGACCAGTCTGGGTTTGGCTTCTTTTCATTCTTTTCGCGTCTTTCACCTTTCATTCCTGATATGAACCAACGCGTTTCGCGTTTCACCTTTTTTGTCTCTTTCTGCTCTGTAACCGTTATCAGTTTTTATGGTTGTTTACATTCGTTTGTCCAAGGGCTTTCAGACGTCGTTGCTTCTAATACACGGCTGGTACACCGCGTGCTCTTAAAGCCATCTTCAATAAAGTTCCGCATACTCGAGGAAAATGTATCGTTACTTCGGATACAGGAGTGCCATTTGGGACTCAACGGTCTTCGCTTTCCATTTTCATGGCGGCCCTCGTAAGTGATGAAGCACACAAGTAGTAATCTTGGGTGTTAACGTCCGGATCGTCAGACCTGGTTGAACGACGACGATATTTTTCAAGCCGTATAGAAAAAAAAACAACCTTTCACTCGCTAGTGTACTATTATACAGTCGCAAAGACTGAAAGCGCCGACTGATCTGCAAGCGTTGTTCTTCTTCACGCACCGTTGTAGTTATTAATATCGTAGTGCGAATTAGCAGAAATTCGCGAGCTGACGGCATTTTCTCATCCTTTATTTACATTCATCTAATATTTATTCCGTTTCTTAATCGTGTTATGAGCAATCACTGATTAATAAAAACGCTCAATGGAGAAGTTCACGAGAATATTATTGCGAGTAAATAATCTTCTTATTTTTCGTGCACATTTGTTTTTCCAGCGTGAGAATGTCATGTTGTTCCATTATCGTGACGAATAGAAGCGGTGTAAGAGAGAGTATTATTCCCTGTGTCATCGTTATCGACGAGCCGACATTGGCACGTTTTTTTTCCCGCTCAACAAATATTGGTTGCTCCGCGGTCCATCGTGGGTCGAAAGTGGTCAAGGGATACTCGTTATGATGGACGTTTAAGCCGCTGGCCAATACAAACATGAAACATGAAAACGTAACCTCCATCTAGTTGACGTCAGGATTTACGTAGGCCAGAATGGCGAGGGAGAGAGAGAGAGGGGCTGGGAAATAGGAGCGAGAGAGATCGATTGGCTGAAATGAAAGTTTATTTGCATGTCCTGTTGGTACTTTTTTATTCGGCAATGGATGGACGAAACTGTGGTTACGGAAGTATAAATATCGCCAACGTTTTCTTCTGTTGTTTCTGCAGAAATGGCCACGTTGGAATACCAACATTTTTTTTTTTCGTGAAAAATAGGAATGACGCGAACTGGGCAAAAAATATATATATTCACTTTACTGCGCACACGTTTTTCTTTTTAACTGCAACTTTGTATAAAGTCAAATTGTCAGCTCGCAAAGATGTAACTAAGCTTACTTAGTATCGAAAGTTTGCGACAGGTTCTTGGAGGAACTAACCGCACACCCTCTTCTTATGTCGATATAGATATCGTTCGACAAGTAGATATATACGTTTCGAACGATCGACCCTAAGTTTATGGGTTAGAGCACTTATACGTAGCGTACCCTATAAACTCCCGTCAGTCGGATATAAATTTCGTTGCGGTGCGAAACGGTGACTGAGTTTGCCTATGACCCTGTGCAGGCAAACTTTCGTACGGAGAAGGGAGACAATTTTAAGCGCCCAATCTTGGACTCAATTTGCGATCTACCGGTTTAACGCAGCTGTGCATTTGATAGAACGACCATAAGCCATGCGACTTCCAATCTGTAACTGCCAGTGGTCAGACTATATGTTTAACCGGTCACGCGGAGTGAGGGATAATAAAAAATGAACTTCCCACGATTTCTTCTACCGGCTACACTTGCGCATAGAAAACTTTTGCACTTAAACTCGGATTTCTGTCACGAGAAAAGACGAAGTCTGTGTACTTTCCAGTAAAGTTGTTACAATAGGAATAAAATGATGCCGATAGAATTCAATTAAAAATCAGCGATCTCAATTCACGTTCTATGTGTGTGTTGTCATTACGCTTATGACAGAACAATTGTGTCAATTTTTCATTGATGGACGTACAACTTCATTCAAGCCACTTTCAATGAATTTGTAATGCGGGAATTTCAAGTGAAACGCATTTGTGCATTTTTTCTTGGCGAAATGAATTTTTCGCCCAACTGAAATGGGCTTATGACTGCCAAAAGTCTGATGAGTTGCGGTGACTACTACTGTTGTTTATGCCGGTTATGCTTGCTGTTTCCTCGAAGTCGGAACGTTGTACATTCCTACCCTGAGATAAATGGCTAACGCATCCCGATGGGGCTTCCAGATAGTACCCGAAACTCGCGCGTTGTCATGCCCGAATGAAAAATTCCAACCCAACAATGTGTCACGCCAAGTCAGCGCGGGGGTCAGCGCGAATATTATTGTCTGTGTCCACGAAACCTGCATAGATAACGAAACACGCACGCACACATACAAACGATATTACGCGCGCGCTTGTGTATTTTTATATATTTATTTAGAGCATAATAAGGGTAGAATAATGTGCACCGAGATGCATATACAATTTTCAGTTGAAACAGAAAAAAAGGAATAGAGAAATGCCGAGCGAATAACTAAAGGAGCAAGTGGCGAACAAAACTGACGAATTAAAACAATGGTACCACATTATTGGGGTATCATCATTCGATATTTTTATAGCGGATGCTAATCAGTCGTTAACATCTTTCTTTAGTCATGTGCCCCTTTTGGTACCTTCCGGAAGTTGTAAAGTCATTATTCCAGGTAAGAAGTAGCTCTCGAGATATTGGGCACAATGTCGATAACAGGAATATGCCATATAGAAGCCCGGATAGAGTAGAGACGTCAGTAGATAGGAGCAGGGAGTTAGGTATGAGCAAATACATTTGCATACATAGGGCTATCCACCAGGGTTTCCATTAACTTTAGTGGAAAGGATCTCGACCGCAACCCACAGTCGAGCGAGTTCCCGTACCACGACGGGCCCCGAAGATGGTTATACTTTCGCGAAGACCTATCCAGCCCCGGGGGATCTAACCCTCGGGGCTTTCACATCCTACTCACCAGCAATGTGACGGTTCGGACCCGACCAACCCCGCAAGCATTCGTACCAAAGCATGATTCGACACCCTCTTGTCTCCGACGCGACTCCCATCGTATTTATTATTTGCTTCCTACCACAGCCTCTTTTGAAAACGCGATCTTTTACTTCGGACGTGTACATCGTGTATGGCGTAATTGGATCATCGTTCATCTGCTTGTGAGGCCCACTAATCTTGTTGTTAGCAATCGTCAATTTTGCTTCCGCTATTTTCTGTATCCTAAATAGAAAGTGAACGGTTGACAAGTAGAAATAGAGGGAGATCGTGACAGCCGGGATATTTTTTTACTTTTCAACTACATTACAAGGTTTATCTTACTCATCAATGACTCCTATCTAACTATTCCACAGTTGTAAAATATTTGCTTAGTTCTTAGGGATTTCATTTCCTAGGGTGGTTGCGGTGATACTTTCTCGCTGATGTTACGTCTTAAATTTATACGCTTTTTGTACTTTTTGGTAATCGTTCGAACTTGAAAATATTCCCCTTATTCTTGATCAGACCAACGAGCTGAGGATTCTCGTTTGCAAATATTCTGCACACGGTACAGCCGAAGTTGCCGTATAGGAACAGTAAATCATTCGCTACTGCAAGCTTAAATATTTGGCTGTTCTAACAAACTTTTTGTTGTTTCTAGAGTCTTCTCAGGCAATTCTATAGAAGGTCGCGTTCGTTTTCTTCTTGGTGCATCATAAACACATTTCCGTACCACGTAATACAGTGACAAATGGATCTGGCGTGTTTGTCCTTGAGACCAGGAACGGGGTGGAACGAAATTTATGGGTGGGAGAAAAGTTTGCCCGTACGGTATTGAACGTAAACTTGGATTTCTCCTTCCAGCCATTCCAGCTATTGGTATCGACGTTTCACTCTTTTACCACCCGTGGACGACAATCTGGATGTTGTGAATACTCGACCCCGTTTGCCAATTCTCTCGCACTTACACTCAGACGCTTCGGGCAGGAGGGACGTAGGGCAAGTTTGTTGGAATCTCTTTGGGAAAATATTTTCAGTGCCCCAACATTGGTAACGACGCTATTGTCTATAAATCGAGAGTACGACCTTCACGCTTTTTACCTGGTAGTTTTTCTCCTGTCGTAAGTGGTGACAATTCACTGTTCTCACTCCCGATTCTCCAGTGGGCAGTTCACGCCATCGTGTTCACGAAGATGAATTTACAAGTCATTGAGGTGAAATGAGAATACATAAAAATAGAACTAGAGAATGTCCCCAGTAATTTGCTTGTATTCACATGTTTTCGTACATTTGGCGATGGGAGAAAAGGATTTGAAGTTGCGTGCGGCGTACAGGCAACCTTCCGGAAAAACATCGAAATATACAGTTGTCTTGCGCGACTCTGGATAGTCCCGAAAACGCATAACCGGCGAGGTGATCTGAGTGTACAAGGGTCTCGTAAAACTCAGGGCTACTCAAAAAGTTTTCGCGAAAAAAGTCACTGGGACGCCAACAAAACTCGGGTATATCGGAATGGAAGAAATTGTTCGTGGTCAGGGAAAAACATGAGGAAGAAGGAAATAATATGAGAAAAAAAACTTATATACCCTCGACTGACATTTATTAGTCCTGCTTCTCCCTGCCGCCCCGGTACGGTATGAAAAATGCTATACTTATAGCTCTTTGGACAAACTACGTGTTATCATTTCTGCCATAACAAAAAATATACTTATTTTTGCGTTCTCGTGTCGTGGGTTTCTCCTGTACTGCTTGAGTCATCATCTAGTTCCAACTCTTTCTCGCCGAAAAAGGTTTACGCAAACTTTGTGCACATGAAAAATAAGTGAAGCGATTCTAAAAAAAGTGAAGTGTTTGGGATATTATTGAGCAGGCAAACAAGAGCATTAACTCTCACAGCTTTTCTTTTTTCTTGGCGGATTATTTTTTGTGGTCACACGAGAGTAACTTTAGTAGATCGAGGGTCTTTTCTGACAGTGAGAGGATAACAAGTGTCGATGTTTCAACCATTGAAGCAATAACGTAGTTATATGAAAAGATACCTGTTGCATTTCGGTTGTGATTCGATTGAATAATCGTGATCTACGCTTTCGCGTCACAGATGCATAGATAGATGAGTATTTTATCAATATCACCGGATGTGCTAATCAAGGAATAATAGTATTGATTGGGAATTTTGAAAAGTCATTTTTACATTTTAGAATTTGATGATAATACAGTCCTTTTTAAATACGCCTTCTTAAAACGCATAGTAATACTTACGAAATTCGCTGAGTTATACAAATTATAAGGTGTAACGTATAACGTCCAAAAGACGAGCATCGGCCGCTTCAAAAGCAACCAGGACTCCTAGAGGAGATGCAGTATCGGACGAAAAACAAACGAAAACGAAAGTGCGAAAACTTGGAAAACGTTGATGACCAAAATTTAACATGCCACCATTTCGTAATTGTTAAAAATCCTGGCCTGATCGGGCACCAACCATTACAGCACTCATACAGATTAAGAATATGTTTAGTTTTTTTTTTCAGATATACATAAAACGTTCGCAACACGTTACCAATTGGGGATTTCCCCTCGCACCTACTGTACCTGCTCAAACGTACCATGCCACATAGAAATTTTCTCTTTCTACAAAACTCGTGCATATTGTCAAAACATGAACAAATATATGTAAAAAAAATTGATAATCAAACTCCATGACTATTACATTTATTCTATCCCAATAATCACCTCTAGAAAAGCACGACAATACTGATCTACAAAACACTCTACATAACAATACAGCCTTAACCAATTCTGGCCTGGGCTTGAACTTGGATCGGTGATCGCTTCGCCGTATATATACAAATGCGATACAATTAATGATTAAACGAACTTACCTAAGTGAAGTTCAATCATGATTGTATGAGCGCCTCTTCCGAAGAGATCACAATTGTAGTACCCCCCCTTTCTGCCAGTGTCCTCACAAAGTTTTTTAAAGCCAAGGCAACGAAACAAAAAATTGTTTCCTATAGTAACTGGTCTATCGCGTGAAATGCGATCCTCATTCTTTTAAAGCGCTGCCGTAACTAAAATGCATGGGTATCTTTTTCGAGATAAATGGGAGGGAGGGACTGATCTCTTCGGAAGAGGCGCTCATACAATCATGATTGAACTTCACTTAGGTAAGTTCGTTTAATCATTAATTGTATTTCGCGCCTCTTCCTCGAGATCACAATTGTAGTTGTTTAAAGTCAGTTACGGCAGAATATCATCATACTTTTTATTTCAGTTAAACTTTTGTTTAATCTGGAAGAACATTTGACAACTCAAATTTAATGCGCACTTGTTGTACAGTTAGCATTTTACAGTTAGCATTTAGATTTTTAACACGGCTTCAGCAAATGAGGCTGTTTCTGAGCAGAGGTCTCGGTCATAAAAACGCGCAAAGGTTTCTGAGTCCTTTGTCCAACCTGCCGTTCTCCTTATGACATCGATGTTGACTCCCTGTCGTCTGGCCGCCGACGTAGCGGCATGACGTGTACTATACGCTGTGAATAACTCGACATTTATACCGCTTTCAGTCATAATCGTTTTAATCCAACGGCAAAGTGTCTGAATAGACACGGCTTTAAACGGCTTCCTGAATGATATAAATAATTTAAGAACGGATCCACGCACTTCTTTCGTTTTCTCTAAGTACGAAGACAACGCTGTTGCTACACAGATCGATTTGTCATGATCAAAAAATGGTAGCCGTAAAATCGGCTGCTTTTTATTCGGACCGGATGTCTTTAACCTATCTGGAATTTTTATCTCCAAAGAGTTCGCTTTTGTTCGATAAATATTTCTAATATCAATTAGAGACAACGTTTGCATGCGATGTCCTGTAGCCAGAGCTAACAAGGTCACTACTTTTTTCGATAGGCGTTCTAAATTGATATCTTCGTTAGGGTACGAAGTTGATAGATATTTTAACACTATTTGAGGGTCCCAAGTTGAATCGTATCTCGCCGCCATCGGTCGCAATTTTGCTACTCCTTTGAAGAAACGTAGGATAGTTTCGTTTTTTCCAATTTCTGGTCCGATGAGTAAAGATATAGCTGACCTGTAGCAATTTAGTGAACTGTAAGATGCTTTTTGTTCAAATTCCTTTGTGAGAAATGTTACCACGTCATTTATCGCCCCCGTAAATGGGTTAATATTCTGATTTTCACAAAACCGCCACCATTTCTTGAGACCGGAATTGTACTGACGAAGCGATGACTCTGATAACGATGCAATTAAAATGTCGGTGGATTCCAACGGAATCTTTCTTCGGATAAACGCTTCCCGCATAGCTTCCCGGCAACCAACGTAAGTTGATGCCACAATGGGTGTGCCTCTCTGTGGGAAGAGCGTATCAATTTAATGCTCGGCCGGAAAATGATGGGTTCCTCATCCATTAAGGATAAGAATAAAGGAAACCATGGTTGAGCTTCCCAATACGGGACAATAACTATGCCTTTTGAACCTTCGCGTTCGATTTTTCGTAAGACTCTCAAATATAAGCGAAAAAGGAGGGAACGCGTAGAAAAACCCCTGTTTCCATTTTAGTGTAAATGCGTCAATCGCCATGGAGTCGGGATCTCGTAACCACGATACGTATTGTTCGCATTTTGCATTTGTCCTTGAGGCAAATAAATCAATTTCTGGTCGGCCAAAAAATCGTATGATTTTTCTAAAGGCATTATCGGCAAGTTCGAATTCCGTTTCGGGTTGCAATCTTCGGGATTCGCGATCAGCCTCGACGTTATCGCTAGAGCGAACATACGAGGCCGAAATCCATATTTCCCTTTGCTCACACCACTTCCAAATTTCTTTTGCAAGAGAACTTAAGCCCTTGAAATGACTATCTCTCATGCGGTTAATATACGCGATTGCTGTCGTATTGTCGATTCGGAGTAATATATTACTTTGGTGCTTGTTGCTTGCAAAGCATTTCAACCCGAAAAAGGCTGCCTTCAGCTCTAATAAATTAATATGCTGCTTGGAGTCTTCTACGTTCCAGTAACCATGAGTTCGACGACCCTCGCAAAAAACGCCCCACCCGGTGCGTGATGCATCGGAAAAAATGCTTATATCGTATACAGGATCATTTATGGGCGCACTAGCGGAACGAATATGCATTTTCCACCATGAGAAATCTTCCCTTAAATTTTTTGGACAATTCATTTTTGCATCGAAATCATTATTGTTCGCACTCAATGCTCGGGAACGTACTTTTTCAAATCGACGGATATATATCATTCCATATTTCAGAGCTGGGCAACGAGAAACAAGTGTGCCCACGAAAACTGCGAATTCTCGTATCGTACAAGTCGTGATATTACTAAATGTATCTAATAGTTCGACAGTACGTTGAACTTTGTCCGCCGGTAGCTCTATAGACATTTTTCGCGAATCAAATATAAGTCCCAAATATTTGCAACGTTGAGTGGGGATAGTGAGACTTTTCTCTTTGTTTATGATAAACCCCAGCTTTTCTAAAACAGCAGTCGTTTTATGAATATTATTTCTGCATTCTTTGTACGATCTCCCGATTAATAATATATCGTCAAGATAAAAGACCGAAGTAAAGCCCTGTTTTCTCAAATATGCTGCGACTGGTTTCAGGATTTTCGTGAAAACATATGGTGCGACGTTCAACCCAAATGGTAGGCATGTGAATTGATAGCATTGGTCTTTATACATGAATCGTAAATATTTTTTGGATTCCTTTGCAATGGGTACGAGATAGTACGCGTCCTTCAAGTCTAAAGTAGCCATGAAGTCGTTGCTGCCAATTAACCTCCTTGCGACTTTCCAGTCTTCGATTTTAAAATGCTCTGCATTGATAAACTCGTTGAGTTTTTTCAGATTCAATATCAATCTGTATGTTCCATCTGGTTTTGGAACCAAAAATATTTTTGATAGAAATTGATTTTCTGACGCCGCGATTTTCTCTATCGCACCTTTTTCAATCAGTTTGTTAAGCTCGGCTTCAATTAAGGATTGCTCCTTTTGGGACCAAACGGTGTCTCTCGGTAAGCTATCTTGTTTCAGCGGTGAAGTAAAATGAATTTTGTAACCTTTAACCCATTGTCGAATAATGGGATCGTTGGTCAGTTCAGCCCATGCGCTATCGAAAAATTTCAGTCTACCCGCTGGTATACCTACTTCTGATGGCATGTTTATCGACGTTTGTTGTATCGATGAGCAGGCTCCTTGTGAAAAGGCAGTTTCTTTTCCGGTGTGTTGTGCAGTGGTCGTCGATGCCCGCCCAACATCCGTTGGTTCTTGTACGGTGGCTGCCGGGACGGGCCCCTCGAGTTTTTTGGCGTCTTCGGTTGTTGAGGTTTCATCGGGGGTTTTAATTCCTTTGATGCTCGTTCAAGGATTTTTGCTGACTTTATTTTTTCCTCTAGATTAACTCCAAACAGCCATTCGTCAACTGCCGTGTTTGTGAGTGCTGTTTTCAAGGATGAATTTAAATTTGCCAAGATCAGACTCTTTCTTGCCAAAGACTCTTCACGATGGACCGAAGCGAGGAGTCGACCTCCTTCGCTTAAATTTTGGAGTAACTCGAGCTTTTGTGATCGCTCCATTTTTAGCACAATCGAAATCGATTTTCCCACAGCCGCGAGACCAGCGGCAATACGCTCTTGTTTTTCCACAATGCGCTTGTCTCGTTTTATCACTGACTCCTGTACGGCCGCGATAATCTCGGCGTTTAACTTTGGAACGCAGATAAAGATGCAATTTTCAGGAGCCGGGTATTTCTCCAATAAATTTTTAACTTCCTCTGAAGGCAACCCGTTCCGTAAAATCTCCACCCAGCGGAGAGCGACATCTTTATGTACGGCAGCGGCAAATTTTTTGTCCGACTCGAGACGAGCTCCGATCACGCTTAATACCTCTTCTTGGAGTTCAGCTTCATGTTCCAGAACGACAGGGATGTTTTCGTTAGGATTTTCAATTTCTTGACGGGTATTTACCTCGTCCTTCGGTTCTGGAGGGTCTTGCGTCGTATTCGCCAGGACATTCAGTGTTCTGTCCGGATTTATTGGAATTACTTCCCGTCTTGAATCCTGAGACAATTCTCGGAATGACGTCATGGATTCCCTCGACAGAGATCGGTTTGAACGTTGGCTCGAGTTGGAGTTTTCTCTCACCAATGATCGACGTGCACCTTAACCATAAAATGGTTGACTGACATTTATCGTCAATAATTGAATCGAGTTGTGAGGGCCAAGCCAAAACTCTCAAAAATTTGTGCCATATTTTCCTCTGTCAAACAGAGGCGAACGTTTCGGTAAGAGCCGAACGTTCAGTGCACCACGATAAAATCGTCCGCACATTGAACTAAGGTAGTCCAGTATGCGGTACTTGAAGTTTCAAAACCTCAAGTACCTGAGCGTAATTTTTTGGCAAAACGAAGGTTGTCCCTCCTCTGTAAAATTGAGCTGATGTCTGTACTTACGACGTTTTTCCTTTTTTCGTTCTAATTTTCTCTCCAATCGTCGAATTTTTCGATCCATTCTATTCTCTCTGTCATCATTTGTTGACGACTTCTTCTTCTTATTATCCATTCTGAATGATATATTTATTTATTTATTTCTCTTCTGCGATGTATAGATGTGAAGACACTGACACAAAGCGAAAGAATGAGGATCGCATTTCACGCGATAGACCAGTTGCTATAGGAAACAATTTTTTGTTTCGTTGCCTTGGCTTTAAAAAACTTTGTGAGGACACTGGCAGAAAGGGGGGGTACTACAATTGTGATCTCGAGGAAGAGGCGCGAAATACAATAGTGCCTGGACCTGAGAAGCAGTGCAATTATAAGCATGTAGAAAAACTGGAGAACATGAAAGAGCAAAAGCACACGAAGGAATATTGAAAGTTAATAGAAAATTAAAGGTGTAAGTCAGCTTTGCCGATAAAAAAAGGTTCCATCCCAACTCTTTGGATGCAATAAAAGTATTTTTATAATGGAGTTGTATTTTTCTATAATGGAGTGCTGAACTATAGCGACTATTCTTCGTGTTTGTGATACGGGTTCCCTTGTACCCTAAGGCTGGAGATACACATAGTCCTAGCTCGAAAGAGCAGCAATGTGTGTAATGAGCTCATACGCCCAAATAGTACTGTCTGCAACGGATTCCCATTCGGGGTACCTTTTGTACGCACCATACACAAATCTCCCACACATAATCTACCGAATATTGTTTCTGACAGGCATCTAACGAGAAAGGGACCCTTTACGGACTGAGGGCCAGAAAGTGTGTCGGAGAATGGAACTCAAGGCAAAGTTGCTTCGTGCGCTTTCGGAATTCGTGTGTATGAGCTTTACATGCCACCAAACCTTAACTAGGTACACATCGTTCTGAATGAATCCCCTCGAGTTTCAGAACCACCGAATTTCTCCGTAATCATCGAAGCGGAGATTTGCCTGGTTGTTTTCGAAATATTCGGCGAGTAAGCTCGAGATCCAGATCGAGAGAGGGAGAGAGGGAGAGAGAGAGAGAGAGAGAGAGAGAGAGAGAGAGAGAGAGAGAGAGAGAGAGAGAGACTAGAGGGGCGGGTGAGGGTTGCAGAGTTGTATAGAAAGATCGTGTCGGAGGAGATCAAAGTTTCGTACGTTTGTAGCACGCGAATATACAGCTACCCTCCCTCAATCTGTGCAGAAAGCTCAGAGAAGAGCGATTTTACATCGGTTATTGTGGCTAATCCGTAAGCCGGTGTTTGTACGCATACATTTAAGCAGTGTTTAGCAAAGAGCTGTTTGTCACAGTTGATACCAGGCTCGCCGTTACTTTAACTAACTTTAATGGTGTTTTGAAAATCCATCGAAATCGCCCACGTCGGTCCAGGAGAGTGTAAAGCCCGTCAGTCATACATTAAATACCTACATATTGGACTTCAAACGATACATAATTCAGACTTCGATAGGTCTGAGCGCTATACTCAGCCTTTAATTCAGCCAGCAAAGTTATCGGTCTGTATATCCACGAAATTTCGTATAGTTGACAGTTTCTTTAAGGTAGTTCGGTAGGTACACGTATGAGCCAAAAGTTTCGGTCGAAGCGTATAGTAACATCCAATGCCTATACGATGCTGTTGGTTGTACATTTTTTACAGAACTCGTACCCTCTATATGTCATCTGCAATTATCTCATGAACTAAACGGTGAATCGAATTGAATTTTTGGGCATCAGTCCATGAAGGTCATATGGACAACTATACTTAGATTTCAGCTAATTCCTAAGATTTGACCAAAAGTACGGAACTACGTTAAAATGACAATTATCTGGAATAACGAACGATACATCAATGTAAAGGAAAATCGTGTGACATTCGTAGAGGCATCGTTTTATCCGGATGTCGTTTTTCGCGACGCTTCAAGTACTTCCAGAAGGATCCTCGCTTTATACTTTTTGGAGAACAAAGCATTCTGCATCGAGATACTATAATGTAGCTGATAATGGTAACTGAATGGTTAGTCGATGAAAACCCGTTATTCGCTTGATAAAATCCTTTTCAGGATCGGTCCCGCATCGCTCTTAACGCGCAGTTATATCACACATGAGCATACTCTATATCACTTGACTCAACGTTCATTCGAAATTCTGTGACAAAATTTCGGCGCCTGCACACGAGATATTTCTTCACTCACTCTAGGGTCCGTGAGCGAGGAATGAGAAAATCTAGTCGAGCGGCAAATTCGCCAGGATGGAGAACGCTTCGTAAGTTCATACTGTAATTCTTCTCTATCTCTCTCTCTGTCTCTCTCTCTCTCTCTCTCTCTCTCTCTCTCTCTCTCTCTCTCTCTCTCTCTCTCTCTCTCTCCCTCTCTCTCTCTCTCTCTCTTACTCACTCTCTCTTACTCACTCTTTGACTCTCGCCATCTCCTTCTATATGTGGCAACTCTCATGGTGGATGAGAATCTGAAAAAAATGGGTGGCAGCATGTATGCCGTTTGTCTGCATATGTGTATGTGTAGGATTTTGTGTGTGTGTGTGTGTGTGTGTGTGTGTGTGTGTGTGTGTGTGTGTGTGTGTGTGTGAGAGAGAGAGAGAGAGAGAGAGAGAGAGAGAGAGGAAGAGAAGCCACTAGAAAAGTCACGATGCGTCGCAACGTAGCGAACTAAAGTTGGTTCCGGGTTTCGTAGCCACGTTTTCCCAGTGAGTTGACAGAGAATTTACTGTGAGGAAGTGAGGGAGGGGGCAAAAGTGAGAAAGAGAACGCGGACAGTGAGAATTTGCTGGGATATTTTCGCAACGCAATCATAGCGCCACGATAGCGAACTCGTACCGTCGAGCACGTATTAGAAAAAAGCATAAGTTTTGTCTGCAGACTCTTACCAAATTTTCTTCCAATACCATATTTTCTTCGCAAGTGTTTGAATATATTTGAATAGTACAATTTGGATATACGAGTATTTTACAGTGCATACAAATATTTTCAGTTCTTACCTACCGTTTTTTTACACACTATTGTGCAGTTTGGATATTTTGAAGTTTTTACGGGTCAGTTTACAGTTTTCTTTATACATAATTATACGATTAAACGAACTTACCTGGAAGTGAAGTTCAATCGTAATTGTATGAAGCGTCCCTTCCGATAGATCAAGTTGTAGTTTCCCCCTATCATGCCCGAATTACCACACGCTTTAAAGCCATCCAGAGATTCTTTTGTTCTCCACGGATGGCATCTCGGTGTTCATTCTTTGAAAGTGTTGCCGTAGTAAAGGGAAATATCGTTACAACGATATGGGTTTTGTTTGTTAGCTGAAAAAACTTTGGGAGGGTTGTGATCTATCGGAAGAGACGCTTCATACAATTACGATCGAACTTCACTTCCAGGTAAGTTCGTTTAATCGTATAATTGTATTTTGCGTCTCTTCCGATAGATCAAGTTGTAGATGTTTAAAGATATAAACGGCAACTATAACTCCGTTATAGAACTCATTAATGTATGCATTTCTGTCATTCTTATAAACATAAAACACAGTCTCTCGTTTATATAAGAGAGAACGAGGCTTCAACTTTCAACAGTGAAACGGGAAAGGTATTTTTTTTAAACTTCTTATAATAGCTTTTGCGAGTGTAGTCGTCTCTGAAAAGATTGGACGATCAGAGAAACGTGCAAATGTTTTTGAATTATTTGTCCACCCTGCTGCTTTTCTAATACTATCAATTCCAACGCCTTTTCTCTTTGCGGCCGATGATGATGCGTGGCGGGTACTATGGGCCGAGAAAATTTTTATATCGATACCGCTGTCTGCGAGAATCTGTTTTATCCATCTTGCTAATGTTTGAGAGGATACCTTACGGTAAGGTCTTTTCACTGTGATAAATAGGGACTCCTCCTGTTCCCGTATTATTTTTGTTCTTTCTATATATACTTCAAGGGTCTTTACTACACAAATCTCTTCGTTTTCTAGATATGTCGGTAATATTAAAAGTGGTTGCGTTCTATTTCGTCCAGATGTTTTGATTGTGTCTGGTATTTTGATTTGTATTCCTTCTAGTCGTCTTTCAATAAATTGCAACTTTATCAGTGATAGCGTCTGAATCCGTTGGGTAGTAGTGAGAGCTAAAAGCGTGACGAGTTTTGCAGCCAAGGTGGATAAGGATAGTTGATCATTTTTTCCTAAAGAGTTTAAATAATCTAGCACTGTCTTTGGATCCCAAGTTTCATCGTATCTTGGTTTTGATGGACGAAGCTCGAAAATTCCCTTGAAAAGGCGTTTGATGTTTGAGTCTTGGCCCACGTGCTGGCCGACGACTAATGAGATCGCTGATCTTAAGGTGTTAAGGGATCCATAAGAAGCTCCTTTGTCGAACTCCTGGGTGAATAGCGAGATGATCTCTTGTATCGAAGGTCTATATAAGCTGATTCTGAGCTTCATGCAAAAATTCCACCATTTCTTCAAGGCACTATTATATTGTTTTATCGACGTTGGACGTAGCGAAGCTGTCATGAGTTCCAGCGATTCTTCGGGAATATTTTTGAGTCGGAATGCCTCCCTGATAATATCTCTACCTCCAGGGTAAGTCTCGCCAAAGTGGGTGAGGCTGCCTGTCCGAGGATAAGAGCAGGTTTTTATCTGGGCGAAACACTATCGGTGGTTGGTCCAATAAGATCCGAAATAGTGGATACCACGGTTGTGTCGGCCACCTTGGTACAACAACAATCACCGTTGCCTCTTCATCTTCAATTTTTCTTAGGACTCGCGGAATTATTGCATAAGGTGGAAACGCATACCCAAGAGTGAAGTTTGACCATACTATTGTAAAAGCATCAACCGCCATAGAATCTGGATCGCGGTACCAGGAGACGTAATTGGAGCATTTGGTATTAATGCGAGACGCAAAAAGGTCAATGTCGGGTCTTTCTAGCGTATTAACAATTTTATCAAAAGCCGAATCGGCGAGACTGTATTCGGTCTCTTTTTCTAATCGTCTAGATTCAAAGTCTGCCTCAATATTCTCTTTTGTGCCGATGAATGATGCAACTAGATTTAATTGTTTTCGTTCGCACCAATCCCATATTGACCTTGCTAGCTCGCATAAATTCTTGATCCGTGTTCCACCCATCCGGTTAATATAAGCAATAGCCGTTGTGTTATCCAGTCTCAATAGGATATCACATTTTTGAAGGTTGTTTGCAAAGCATTTCAAACCAAAAAATGCGGCCATTAATTCCAAAATATTAATATGTGATTCCCGTTCGCGACAGCTCCAAAAACCGAAGGTCCTTTTGTTTCCACACACTGCTCCCCATCCAGACATTGACACATCACTCCGAATTTCCAAACAAAACCTTGGCGGTCGTATTGAAGTTTTAGCTTTTTGAATCGCGCTCTCCCACCAATAAAAATCTTTTCTTATTTCTGGGTTTATTTTCATTTTCATATCGAAACATCCGTTGCTTTGTTGTAGAGCTAAGTAGCGAGCTCTTTCAAAAAATGTTGTGTGAGCAAAACCGTAAGGAACCGCAGGGCAGCACGCGACTAATGTACCAATGACTTTGGCAAAATCTCTAATTTTACATGTGTTTGTTGTCTGAAATTCATGGACCATCCGTTCTACTTTTTCTTTTTTGTCTCGAGGCAATTCTAGAAGCATATTTTTTGTATCAAACCAAAAACTAAGTATTTGCATCTCATCGAGGGTGTAGTTTGGGATTTTTTGAAATTAACTATGAAGCCCAACCTTTGGATGATTGAGATTGATTCTCGGATATTTTCCCGGCACAACTCAAAGGATCGCCCTATGAGTAATAAATCATCAAGATAAATGACCGACATAAATCCTCTCTCTCTTAAATGCGCAATTATTGGTTCCAAAACTTTCGTGAAAACATAGGGTGCAGTCGATAAACCGAATGGTAGGCAAGTGAATTGAAACAGTGTCCCATTAAATTGAAACCTTAACATTTTTCTGTCCGTTTTTGCTATAGGGATAGCATAATAGGCGTCTTTGAGATCAATCGTAGCCAAAAAATAAAATTCTCTTATCAGATTTATAGCTGTTCTTCGGTCTTCTAATTTAAAGTGTTCGGTTCTTATAAACTCGTTCAATTTTTTAAGGTTAAGTACCAATCGATGGCTCCCGTCAGCTTTTGGAACCGTGAAAATATCCGACACAAATTGATCGGGGTTAGGCTGACACGCTTCAATGGCGCCTTTTTAAAGTAACTCCCCTACTAGTTGTTTAATCGTCGCAGCTTCGTTTCCTGAAAACGGTCGATCTACTGGGATTGTCGATTGATGAGGTTTTTAAAAAAAGGGAATTTCATACCCTTTAACCCAGGCAAGGATTCGTGTATCCGACGTAATTGATTCCCATTCTTGTGTAAAAAGGCGAAGTCGACCGCCCATTTTACTCACCGTTGTTAACGTTTCCGATTCGAGCGTCTGTCTATTTTCTGGGTGAAGCTGTCCCGTTGACGGTAGTCTCTTTGTCTGGAAACCGTGTTCAGATTCTTCGATACCTGTGGGTATTTCGTCCCGCCCGCTCCCGTCGATCTTTGGTAATACTTCCCCGCGGGTCGACGAGGCGGGGTTTTGGCGTTTTTTGATATCTTCGATGAGATCGTAGTTCGTGGTATTTTCAGATCTCGAGATGCGTTAGTTAAGGCTTTTGCTGCCTTCACTTTTTCCTCGAGATCTTTTCCGAATAGAAAGACATCTGGTGTTGATGTGATCAAGACATCCTTAAAGGACGTGTTTAAACTCGATAAAATCAGGTTTTTTCGGATCGCAGATTCATCATGTTGAACGTCCGTAAGGAGTCTCCCAACGTCACTCAGGCTTTCCAATAACCCGAGTCTTTCGTGTTTATTGACGAGGACATTCCGAAACATTTTCCCTATGGCTGCTAGACAGGCTGCGATTTTTGATTGTTTTAAAATGATTCTCTCGTCTCTTTTTAGAATTGTTTCCGATAAAGCGGCTACAACTTCTGGATTGACGGAGGGTGGGTCGATGCATGTTGCGTTTTTAGGTGGCGGGTATTTCTTAATGATTTTAGCCTTCTCTTCTGAGGGGAGTCCTTTTTTAAGAATTTCTTCCCAACGTACTAACATCTCGGTAGAGATTGGCTCGTCTAGTACGCGATCCTCTAAAATGCGTTTACCCATAACTTCGAGGATGTGTGGATCAATGGTAGGTTCGGACTCCGGAAGGGTGGGTTCCAAAATTAACAAATCTTCAGTGATCGGAGAATTGATAATGTTTGGTTCTGTGGGGTGAGTGGACCGTGTGATAGTTGCGGTCTCCCGATGTATAACATCAGGTTGATCTTCATTTGTCGAAGTGTCGTTGAAAAGACGCGGTGACTTTTGAGGACAATCGTTATGACCATCGTTTACCGAGAATTCAATAAGATTGAAATCGTTCGATCGATTTTCCGTACTTTTCTCCGAATTGCGACGTCGTCTAGTATGACAAGGTTCGTCCTCAGATGAGACGGAGTTGTGGCGGCGTCCTAATAACCAAGACAATAATCGTGTTGGTGTCGCAGTTTCGGAAGTACGTCTAACGTACTCGCTTTAATGGTTAGAGCCAATTAAAGCGAACGAACAACCATAAGTTCGTATTATTGCCGGGTAATAACCCTTTCCCTGTAGGTCAGAGCCTACAGGGATGGCTTGTGACCAAGGATATTTGTCACGATTCTCCACCATCTTGATGCACACGTCACATCCTCTCGATCGCCGTGATACTTACTTTTGTGCTTATTTCGATGACTTCCGCTTGCGAGTTGATGTTCTAATTTAGCAATCCTCTTTTCCAGA
Organism: Ophion obscuratus; assembly: GCA_964007375.1. Taxonomy (NCBI): domain Eukaryota; kingdom Metazoa; phylum Arthropoda; class Insecta; order Hymenoptera; family Ichneumonidae; genus Ophion; species Ophion obscuratus. Next base: position 3,829,582 of record OZ023319.1, read on the forward strand.
TGATTTTTTCCTTTTCCTTTTCTTGAGTATTCGTCGTAATCGCTCATCTTTATGATATTAATCGTAGATTGATTTCTAATGCGTGTGGCTCTTTCAACACACGAAAGAAGAATGGACACCGAGATGCCATCCGTGGAGAACAAAAGAATCTCTGGATGGCTTTAAAGCGTGTGGTAATTCGGGCATGATAGGGGGAAACTACAACTTGATCTATCGGAAGAGACGCACAATACAATTCTGAGTCTTGGATATTTCACATTTTTTTATGCTTGATAAATCTGGTATCTCATATCATGAAGTTACATTTTTAAATGATTTTACCGTTTTTTTTTCACACATCTTTTTACAGCAATATAGTTAAATCAGTTTTACACGGTGCGTAAGCACCCTTTTACCTCTTGGACACCCCACATTGTTTCACGATAAATCTAATATTCCATATTATCGAAAGAACAACGCGATGGAAGTACCCGTGGAATCGGAAATTAATACTCTTTCGTCATCTGTCCAACAAAGAGCTGTTTTGTGTCGCGATTTGGACCATGTGATTGCGACTTCGAATGGATTCGTGAGCCTTAGCGAGATTATCGTATTTCAGGAAGCAATTTTTAAAGTCTTTGATAGTGATTAAGTTCAGGGTTGACCTCCCAATACTCTTAGCTCCCTTTTTACATCGTCACATCCGAAAATCTTAAGACCGTATTCTAGTGAGAACATCCATTTTCATGATTATTTTTTGGAAATTATATTTAGAGAATATAATTCCAGTGTTAGTAATTCACAGTAATATTTATACAGATTTGAAGTAACATATTACATTTTTTCAAAGCATTTTATTCAATATTGTATATGATGACGCATTTTTCTCAAAACAACATTTTTCAAATCGGGCGTGTATTTTTCTCAGAAACTACTAGACCGATCGACTTCCAATTTTGCACACATGTACAGTACATGTCAGGCTATCGTTCGGCCTTCTAACTTGATACTAAAAATCAGAGTACTCTTTTTTCAAACGCCGCCATTTCGTAAATTTTCCCTTATTTTTTAATTACAGGGCCGAACAATTACTACATTCGTAAAAAAATGATTGTTTTAGATGATAAGGACGGCCGCAATCACAACGCCCGACGATAAACAAATTTCGAGACAGGATCTCCGCAACATCAAATGTCATGTACAATTTCAAATAAAATGCTTCGAAGAAGTTTAAGATGCTACTTTGAACATCTATACATATAACTGTGAAATACTAATACTGTAGATTTAACCGTTTTTCTAAATTTAATTCCCAAAAAATCACCTTGAACATGAGTGTCCTGACTAAAACCCGGCGTTAAATAAATACAAATTTTCTCTCGAGCTCACAAAGTGCATAAAAATTCGACCATTTTTCTCAGCTTTTATGAGACCTAATACATCTTTATTTCATGTCGGGCATGCCATATGAATTGATTTCGGAAAAATCCGGCGTGTCAAATTTCATGGCTTTCATAAATACCGAACACACCGATGTGATAAATGAGGTTAACAGTATCCGTATACTGTAATTTTGCTTGATTGCTGAAAAGATAGGATTAGGTGATACTGATACTTTTATTTCACCAGTATAAAAAATCATAACCTTAAGTACACGTTGTAAACATGAAGTGCCATGGTACAACATCGGGTCTATGTCTTATGGCTGTACGACGGTACGTTGTTTACGCAAAACACTTCGCTTGAAGCCACCTTCGCTTGAGGCCACTTGCTTCATCCGATTTATCTGACAGGATCTTCCATGGAATAGACCGGGAATACCACAATTTTTTTTTTTTTAGGGCTTACACTATATGTTTGGAAATATCAATGTTCTGGCCCTGAATACATTGCGTCAAAATGTACTTCGTCGTATTGTGTTCCGAGCCAGGATATTGATATTTCCTGATGAGTGGGTCCTGAGTTCGAGAACTGTGAATAGCTGCTTCGCTTTTGCTCATCAAGAATATTTAAAATTGATTAAGTTAAAACTAATACATTTTTCGTAATTCTATCCAACGTTATCTTTATTGTTTTTGTCAATTATAATCTACAAAAATACAAATGCTGATCATAATTAACGGTATCACGATAAGGATTAGTTTTGTCACGTCGCGACCAAATGTACACTATATATTTTTTCCTCTTTTTCTTATCTTGTTGAGCTACGGCGAAAACGCATGCACAACTGAAAACAAGCTTAGTAAAGGACATCGTCTCCAAATTCAAAGGGAACCTAATCAATTACTCCCTGGACAAAATCACAATCCTGCCGAACACCCTTGAAGCACATGGAAACATCAAGGAACTGCTAACAAGGCCTTCGTCATTCGGGGCCTGCCATCAATGGAAACTAGCGATATACTCGACGAAATCAAGACGCACAGAATTACGGCGTCCAAAATCTCCCAAATTTAATCTGGGAAAAGGGAAACAGTCGGAAATCCACTCTACTACGCATCCTTCAAGCGTACAGAAAATATCGGACAGTTACTCAGCATCAGGTACATCTGTTCAGTCAGAGATAAGTGGGAACGATATAAAAACAAGCGGCGAATTACCTGGAGCAAGCTTCATGCCACAACACACCATGGAGCAAGCTTCTGCCACAACACACCAAGATGCGTAAGGTGTGCCGAAGACCACCTCACAAAGAACTGTCAGAAAAAAGAAGGAGCGCCACCTGTCTGTGCGAACTGCAGCAAAAATCACGAGGCCAACTCAGCAGACTGCGAAATCTACAAGAAGCGCATTGAGCTCATCGACCGAAGGAAAAAACGCGCAGCGCCACCTGGGCATCCCCAGATACCCCAAGCCGGCCTACTTATCGATCAAAACGTCCCGCCACTCGAGCCACGACATGAACGCCAACGAGAGGCGCACCTAATGAGGACTACACGACACCAGGGAGAAACGACAACGAGACTACCCAACAAGCACCAACCTACCAAGGAATATGCCAACGATCACAACGGAGGTCGAGCACAACAACAATTACATCTACGGCAGAGAGGCCTCGTACGCTGAAACTACTGCGCTCAACAATAATACATCTGGTAAAAAACAACCAAGCGTCGCGAATGAAGATTTCATCACCTTCTTCGAGGTAATTAATGAATTTAAAACGCTTAACACGCTATGTAACATCCAAGAAATGCTTGCAATGATCAAAGAACTAAACAATAAGCTCCGTAATTGCACAGACCATATCGCAAGATGCGAAGCATTTCACACTACGGTACTTAAATATGTCAAGTAGAAATTACATGATCCAGAGGAACATCAAAATTGCGCACTGGAACGCAAATGGCCTAAGATTCAAACGAAATAAGGTGATCGACTTCCTTAAGAGCCACGAAGCCGATATTTTCCTAGTTAATGAAACCAAGCCTACTAGTAAAATGAAATCCAAAATCCCGGGATACCAAAGGTTCAGAAAAGATAGACCCCATGACACACCTGCTGGAGGAGTAGCAATCTTCTGCAAAAATAATATCTCCTGCTCAGAAATAGAGTTCTGCACTAACTCAATAGAATCTCTCGGAATCAAGCTGGGAAATAACTTAATAATAGCTTCAGTTTACGCAAGACCACAATCCTCAATTGAAAAGCAAGACCTTGACAAATTATTCAATATAGCCAACTCAATCATTCCTATAGGAGATTTTAATTGAAGAGGAGGAGGAGAATTGCGCAAGCAGTACTAAAAACGGAAAATGCATTCTCAATTACTCTACCAGCCGAGGCATTAACATATTAGCCCATAATAATTTTACTCTATACACATATAATGGTGCATTGGCGAGCACTGTAGATTTTGCCTTAATCAAAAACATTAACAATTACATTGAAATAGAATCAATTAACGATCTAGACTCAGATCACAACCCCCTGGTGTTAAATCTGACCAACACGCATATTAACCAACAGGAAAGAATAACACTCATATACAAAGAAGCAGATTGGGTAAAATTCAAAGTCTACCTCGACGACAATCTTCCACTCAATATAGAGCTAAATAGTAAAGAAAACGTAGACAAAAGCGTTGCACTTCTAACGAACACTATCAAAGAAGCTGTAGAGATAGCTATCCCGAAAACCACAATTAAGCCTAATGCAATAATCCTCCCAAGTAATATTAAAGAAGCAATCCACCTCCGTAATAAATATAGACGAAAATATCAAAACACGGGAATCCTAGTCTACAAAAGAATGAAAAATAGACTCTCAGGGGTAGTCAAAGAAATTATCAAAATGCACGCCAATGAAAAATGGAACGACAAACTAAAAAATCTTAAAATCAAAGATAACTCTATCTGGAAAATGGCCAAGGTCTTTACTAAACCCCTGTCATGCACACTACCAACTCTCCATGGCCCCAGGGGCCTACTCCTTGATGATAAGGATAAAGCAGACATCCTAGCCAGTAACTTTAAAAGGGCCTATCACCTCACCGAAAATCTAGGCTCCTACAGATTTAATAAGATAGTACAAAACAAAGTCAAAGAATCAAAAAGTATTATAGTTGACAAGGAGAGCATCAATCTTGCTACTGAATGGGAGGTGCGCATAGCAATCACAAAAACGAAACCCAAGAAAGCACCAGGGATGGATAACTTACAAAGCATAATCCTTAAAAACCTAACACGATTAGTCAGAACTCAACTCGCAAAAATCTCTAACGCTTGCTTTGAGCTGTCATACTTTCCAGAACAATGGAAGCATGCAAATATTCTTGCATTCCAAAAGCCAGGGAAAGACAAACTTTTTCCACAGAACTGCAGGCGTATAAGCCTCCTGCCCACCATGAGCAAAATTTTTGAAAAAATCATTCTTACTAGACTCAGAATTCACGAAAGAGCAAATGAGCAAATTATTCCGGAACAATTTGGATTCAGGCCTGGCCACAGCACTGTTCAACAGCTAGCAAGGATTACCAACCACATAAGCATAAACTTTAATTTAAAAAAAATCGACAGTGGTTGCCTTACTAGACACAGAAAAAGCATTTGACACGGTCTGGAACGCTGGTCTGGTATACAAACTCCAAGAGCTAAACATTCCCATTTATCTAATCAAATTATTGCAACATTACCTCCACAAGAGAACGTTCACAGTAGTCACCAACGGAGTTACGTCCGTAAAACAAACCATTGCGGCAGGAGTCCCACAAGGATCAATTCTGGGACCAATACTGTTTCTATATTACATTAATGATATACCCAAAACCAATGCAATGGAAATTGCACTCTTTGCAGACAACACTGCAATCCTATCTAGTTCCGGGAGTAAAAAAGCTGCTCAGGCCAGGATGCAAAACCATGTTGATAAAATGATTGAACATTTTCACAAGTGGAAAATTAAGTTAAATGCGGCCAAAACGGAACTAGTATTCTTTACCAAGAAAACTTAAAAAGAAACGATACCACTCTTTAAAGTAGACAATACAAGTGTAGAACCAAAAAACAGTGCCAAATACCTAGTCTTAATCTTAGACAGTAAACTAACGTTCAAAGAACCCATAAAACAAGCGTGCAATAAAGCACAACAAATCAAAAGTATCCTGTACCACTTGCTCTGCAGAAAAAGCATTCTCAGCACCAAAAACAAACTACTATTCTCCAAAGCCATGATCAAACCAATAATGCTCTACGCCGCGCCCATATGGGGCAACACGGCGGAGTCTAACATTAACAAATTAAGGTAAACGGCCCAGTTTCTGTCCCTGTCCCAGATTATGAGCCCGACGGCTAAGTTTTGGCTGCCATAAATATAGTTTTTGTCGAATAATAATTAAATTATCGGCTAATTAAAGAGCGTTTTTCACTTTTAATTATTGGACAAACACACTTTTTTTAATGAAATATTTTACAATAGAAATTGACCAGTGAACAGTGTAACACGCGTCTCAGTGGCTCCGCAGCGGCCGTGCTAGACGCTGATAGCAAGTGCGACGATTTACGTAAATCGGAAATTTGTTTCTCCTGTAAGTATAAAACGACATAAAAATGATATCGACATATTCAGCAGGAACCAGACCGTCGATGAGATAATCAGAGAGAAAAAATAATTTAACTTTTGGTGAGATATTTGGTTAAATCCGTGGTGTTAATAACTACGTCACATAATTGAGGCTATGTTGCAGTTTTTGACCCTCGACTTATCACCTGCTGCGTCGAACCATTTTTTGTTTATTTATTCTAATTTGCCGTGACATAACAAATTAGTTAAATTATTAACAATGATTTAATTATTAATTATTACTAAATTATTAACAAATTATTAAAATTTGTGGAAATCTATTAATTGAATTTTTAGTTTTGGGCCAACCCTAAGGGCATGTGTATGCGCCCGGAAAAGAACGATCCCATAAAGTGACATTGATACCATCGACGCAGCTTATATTCATAAACTCTAGATTCATCCTCAACTATTGGGTGTAGTACCCTATGACTTTACAGATTGCCGATAGATGACGTATCTTGTATTGGTGGCATTATGTTGAGCAATACTTGTGTTCGAAAGGTCTGTCCGCTGCTGCCAAACTTAGTTGATGCTATTTTACTGAAGCGTAAGCAGTTATTATATTCATCGTTCTGAACATATCTACGTTTATAGGAAATCAACGTCATTTGCGGGAAGTATTTTTGCATTATGGTGTTGTTAACGAAAGTTCAGTTAAAAGCCATTGTTTGCTTGTCGATGCTTACGAAGAATATGCTCCATCGGTAAGCATGTGTGAAAAGTTGTTTCAACAATTTGGAAAGCTTGATTTTAATTTGCGTCATGAAGCGCATGGAATGTCGCCGAAAAATCGGAGACGCATAATCGAAACCGACTCAACGCATTTCAGCAAATCGAAGTTCTTCGAAAAAATCGACTGGATCACGGAAGGAGCACCGGGGATTTCGACCATTTCATATTCTCGTATATCTGCATATTCACAGTGTTTCTATAATATTTCTTCGTATAGCCCTATGGTCTTACACAAGCCTACCTCTTTAACATTCACCCTACATTCGTCGTTTTACTATTCCCAGTTCTCTGGAGATCCCGAGATTGTTGCACACAGCCTAAATAACAGAAAAATTGTGGAAAAAATGACGTTTCGTATTGCGTGAAATTCATTACCATCAAGTTTCTTGTGTCATTCTGGTATCCTCTCTCTTCTTTCTACGTACATATGTAGTGAAATGGACGTTCATTTCGACTGGAGTTTTCCCTCTCAAATGGGGGAATTTCATCACAGCATGACACCACTTTATTCATTGTGGACATGGTTTGACTACCAAAGGTAGCCAGACACATACTGATCATGCACCGACGCCCGACTCAGCTATTTGGGTTTCTTCAATGTCATCTAGTGGTCAAGTATTGAGCTTGGACTAAAATCTTCATCCTTCGTGGTCGGGCCCGACATTTTTAATCGGGCTTCGTATGTTCGTATATCTCTTCATCCTCTTATTCCAACCGGACACGTTTCGTCGTTCTTCTACTGCCCGCACTTTATGCAACTCTGCTCTTTCATTTCTTTATGGCTTTTATCGCGCGGAGTGCTTGGTACAATCGGTCAAATAGAGAAAAATGTGCTTCATTTTGTACTTCTTACAGTACAAAAATTCATACAGATTTTACTTATATACATTATATGTACATATGACTCGCCTTACCATTCGTTTTTTCTCCTCGTCCTAATCCCATCCTGTCCATGTACAGCTGGGGTTCTCTTTTCTACTGGCTACTTTTTATTTCCTTTTAAGAGCTATTCATATTTAAAGTAGTATCCTCGTGCCGGGTAAGCATTTTTGAGCACCATGGTTTGAGGGATTTGCCGCACTCCTGACCAAGCCTTCTTTAGTATTCCGCTTATTTATAGTATGTAAAGTAGTTACCAGGGCACTGGTGAAACGTATCGGGCAGAGAAAAAGAGGTAGACTCGCTTTTAAGTTATGAAGAGAATTTATGCGGGCATTGAGTGGCCCTGCATAAATGTGTGTATACATCTAGCCTTCCGAAAAAAGTTGGAAACGTATTTTCTATTTGTGGATTTCGTATTACCATTAAATTATATTTTCAGGCCGCGGTTATAGACGCGATTATGCAAGATTGAATCTGGTGGTGAATTTCAATTACTTGCATATTTCAAGATGGTAAGCGTATGAAGGCTGTCCGCAACGAGTTTGTTAAGAAGCTTGGAAATTATTTGGTACTACTATATGCAGTAGTAGCTAAACAGTTTAGCGCGATACCTCATGATGCACAAGACTATTGTCTTGGTAGCGACATCTCTGCTATTTCGAGGGGACATTCGTTCTCTTATATGTAACAATAGTTTGCTCCTTAACTTTCCGCGTCGAAATTGCTTAATATTTGCCTGATGAGGATCAGGTCATTATCAGGCTGTGATATTGGGTGTATGGTACATTCTGATACGAATTCATTGGCGTGTTATGTTGGTTTTTGAAGATCATCCAATATAACCTATTAGCCGTAAAATTATCTCTGCGCGGAACATCGAAAAACATGGTTCTCTTCTGTAAGTGACTGGCCGGGCTAGGGCATTATATAATGCATTAACAGGCATTCGACAAAAATAGTTCGGCCGTAAAATAGCAAAAAATAATCCACAATCTAAAAGGAACGTAACCGAATTCTGGCTGGAAGATCGGTACTGATTGTGTGATCACTAAGAATACAAGACTGTTTTTCTTTTTGACACTATCTCTAACCACTGTCTATTGTTTCTTACCTCATCCTATGGGATCCTTGTCTTTTTTTCCTACCGCACTTTGAATTATTCTATTTTGCTGCTACCTTGTACGGCTGCAACCGACTTCACCCCACTATATAGCGCATTCGCCGCGGGTGGAGGGAAACTGCAACAAAACTGCCATCGATGCAACCAATCCTTCGATGGCAATGCGAGTAAATTGTAGCCAACTACCAGGGCTGGTTAGGTCGACCTGCTCAGCTATGATTCAATGATCTAGCCCGGCCCGGTAGTTCCCATCCGCGTGACAAGAACCATACTGGAAATACACCGAAGCCGAACACTAACCGCTCACCCGTCACATTGAGGTTTGCGGGCATGGATTTATGAAGGTGGTTTCCGAACTACCGTAATCGAAGTAGAAACACGTGAAAAAGGTTATTTTTTTTATTGGTGTTTCCGGATAAAGACCCGGGATCATCTAAATGTGAGTCTGGGCGCAAACCACTAGGCCACGACTAACCTATCATTTTATTCTTACTATTTTTCGACAAAACTACTTTCGCTGTTTATTGTGGAAAATGCGTCACCCTCATAACCCTCTTGTTCCTAGTTATCTTCGTGATGAATAGAAGAACAAAAAGCTCAAACAGCTGCAGCTGTGACAGATTGAAAAAATAAAATGATTTATTAGCGATGCTACATCGTTATATGAAAAAGACCAGCCGAAAACATGGTGAAAATAATGAAATTTATACGAGAATAAAGCATTGAAATTAATAGGCGGTCGGTAAAATTATAGCAACAATTAAAATATATTCTACGTTTCAAAACATTTGACATGTTGACTTGTCAAATTTCGCTCACAGTCAATCTACGTGAATTAAAACTGTACCTGTCCCAATATTTTGAAGATTGCACAGCATAGAATGAAGGGATTTTCAAAATATGCCAAGAGACGCGGCAGCATCTTGACGCCAAGTTAAATAAAAGTATACTTCATCGTATCATGATTTTCACAATAGGGGCATTTTGATTAACTACTGCATGTACTACCTTAACTTGAAGGCGACTAAAAGATCCTAAGCCGTCCACCGTTTCAGCATTTCATTTTTATAACATGTTTGCAATATTTATTATGTCATTTCTTGGTTTTGAATCGTAACTTATTTACTTGTATGTAGCATCATGAAACTTTTGCAATCTTCGGAAACGCATGGATAATTAATTCAGTAGAAATTAAGGTACGCAGGTATTTAGTATATTCAGTAGCACTAAATTATTTTAAAGTATTCGCACGCCCGAAAAATATAAAGGCTACTTGCTCTTGATTTGAAAATTTAGAAATTATGTTTTCATAAAAATTTACTTATATTCTTAAATATGTGTTGCAAGCGAAACCAAGACCAAGACCGAGGCTTAACATGGGCTTGGCCTTGGTCTAGCTCACCGCTAGTTGTTTTTTAAAATATCAGCGATTTTCGATGACAATATTCATTTGTTCACTAATGCTGACTTCATCAGTTGAAATATATTGTAACGGGTCGAAAACTCGTCACAATAAATTTGTTGGTTCGAGACTCGATCAGGAAATAAATTAATTTAGACTTAGTATTTTGGTGGTAATTTACAATCAAAAATAATTTATTCCATTTTATGGATGCGATATTGTAACGTCGCGAGAAAAAGCGCTATCTATTTCTTTTTCCTCTCCTATTTCATTTCACTCCGGCGAAAACGCGGGCTTACCCGATTCCACATGGAAATCGTGGAAAACTACGAAAACCAATACACACGATAACGGCATTCTCATTTTTCGACGGGTTCTTATATTTTCTTTAGAATTAGGCGTACCACAGTCGAAACGAAATATATCGATAAGAAGCAAGCGTCGCATAATTTCCCACGCGAGAGCACAGTCGGTCTTGAACATATCTACACGCAACCGTCAAACGCAGTTGATGATAAAATCCTTAGCCATAAGAACGTACAACACACGAAGACACAAAAAAATATCGAAATCCTTACTCCACAAAAATATACATTCTCCAAAAGAAAATCCTTCATGCCGAAAAGTTGACCCGGCAATAAAACTACGTTGGTATTTCCCATGCGCCTCACACCTGGGTCAACAATGCCTATCTTGAGGCAAGCGCGGCGACGCGACCAAGGCCCTTTTTCCTCCCTATATTTTTCCAACGCTCCAGATAACGAGACGCAGACTAGTTTCCGAGAATCGAGATGGAGATCACGAATCATAGTCTCCAAAAATATTTCCCCTTCCTACTCGACCAATCATATGCACTCGGAAGTTTCCTACATCCTTTTCACCAATCAAAAAATTAACGCATGACGAAAATGCACTTTTCGAGAAACTTCTTCTGCCAACATCCCAGCATCCAAAATATCCTACAAGCTAGGATGGAAAAATCTTGAAGTCAGTGTTCCATCACCACTCGTTCAGACCTAGTCTCCCAACAGAGTGTTCCATCATCACTCGCTGAGTCGAAGTCTCCCAACAACTTTCATCGGAATAAGTAGAACATCTGTCTCCTGACAGCAAACGTGGAACTTGAACCTTGAAATTGTTCCTCATAAAAACGTAAAACTTGAACTTCCAAATTGTTCCTCATAAAACCGCGAACTGTAAGAAATCATTTAACTGTCTTCGTTGAGTGTGTACGTGTGAAACTCGCATGTGTGAAAATTTGTATCAACGTGTAATTTCAACATTGTCACGGAGCGTGCGCAACCGAGGGGTCCGACCTGTCTGCGGAGGCCCGAACCCAACCGCTGTAAACCGATTATCGTATCCACGGCGCATCATAAATGTAAGCGAACCTCTATGTATTTTCATGTTGACGGAATTAACTAAATTGGTTAATTTCAATAAATTCCAAATTGTTAATTATTTTTATAGATCAATTTATTTCTTAATCGAGTCACTGCGTCACTCCCATCTTTGCATGCACCTTTCCCTTTTTCACCCTCATCCCGAGCTATTGCGCTAGGCGTAGGCTAAAAAGAGGGAACCGCGATAAAATATATGCCCACGTCCCCTCAGGACGTGACAATATAAGCCAAATTAACGCCGTGTATTAGTGTAATGTGTTGTTTGTATTGATTTTGCAACTTTGCGCAATGTTTTTCTCCGTCGGTAAATGTTCACTTCCCGTAATTACTCTGATGATATGCCCTTCCGGGCGCGACCCGCATTGATTATCACGCGCCAATAAACTTTTCCCCTCCCTTACTCACTCTATCGATCGTGGCGCTGTGGATTGTGACGCGCTGGCTGGCTCAATGTTTACATTGTATCGGTGTAGGTGTGCGTATGTTGTTGTGTTTTTGCATGGTATCGTAACGCTCGCAAATTAAAAATACCTCTTCGCCTTTTATGCTTTCCTAATATAATGTTTCTATTTAATTTTCAATAAATCGCTCCCTTTAGTTATTATTTAATTATTTAATCATTTTTTTATTCGGCTCGTTTTTCCTTGATCCGTGGGTCGGTATTCGCGAGAGGTTCCCTATTTTTACCCAACTAATTATTCTTTTTTGTGATTCGACCTAATATTCCTCTCGGGCTCCCTCTCCCTCGGACCAGTAATCGTGAGTAGTTTAATCAATTAATTATCTTTTTCTTTTTATCGACCCCACCTACTTTTCGTATTTTTGAATATTTTTCCTCCTTTCAGATCCCCTTTCTTTTTCTTTTCTTCTGCAACACTTTCCTTTACCCCTTTTGAGAGTTAGTATTCATGTCGCAAGTACTTCTCGATTCTCCAGAAAAAGAAGGAGTACCTTTCCTCTAAATTTCCCGTCCTTATATACTATGATTTTACCGCCTTTTCGTACCCGTTCTCTTACTCATTACCCATAATTCCCTTTATTGTTAACTTTTTTCTTTCTAAATAAATTTTACTTCTATTCTGTTTTGGTGGTTTATTTTTTTTTACATTTCAGTCTTTCCCTTTTCGCTTTGTTGTGCAGCCTTTACATTTCCCCTTCCCTTACCCTTTGTTATTGTTAACTCCTTCCTACTGTTTATAAATCTCACTGTTTTTGTTCCTTTTCTTGTTTTTCTCTTCACCGTCTTTCTGTTCGCTTATGGTTTTGTTTTTCTGTGGGTCTTCTTGTCGCCCTTGTGTTTTTGCCTTGGTCAGTTATTTCCCCCTCTCCTACTCCTATCACGAACTCGGTTATTTTTTACTACGTGGTGGGGTTATTTATTTATGAGACAGACCTATCTCAATATATTGTATACAAAAAGCAGAAATTACATTACCTGAAATATTTACGTTTCGAGCTAAGCAAAAGGGGTTTGCTTAGCTCGATATCCTCTCCATCCATCCTCTAGCTTGGTTTCAATAATTCCGATAAGCTCATACGTATTTATAAAATAAAACGCAAGTGGTATTGCAGAGTTTTCTAACACGTAACTAGACTTCTTTGGGTCTCGTTGGAGCATCTTGTTAAGATATACTTCCATTAAGTGCCTCTAATCTTCGATTCTTCACATATAATCGCACTTATATATGTAAATATATAATATATGTGTACGTAAATATTGAAATAGACGCTAAATATATAAATATGTATAGATGTACCATTTTGTTTCATAGTTTGAGCACATTCGCCAAGAAAACTTTTTCGTGGTTTTATACTTTGCGACTTCGTGACGGCACCAGCGAAAGTGCGAGAATACCTTTTTTTCACCCTCCTCGTTGCTTTCTCCCTCTCACTATTTTATCCACTTCTCAGTTCGAAGTCCACTTTCAACTCCCACACCCCTCCTCGTTCCGCGGTTCGTTTTGCCAGAGGGCAAAGTTCGCTGTACGAAGTGCCCAAAGCGTGTCTTCTGGTTGCCGTGCGTTGGAAAGGGGATATCGTTTTATTTCGTCTCCCTTATCAAACCCACCCTCTCTCTCTCTCTCTCTCTCTCTCTCTCTCTCTCTCTCTCTCTCTCTCTCCGCTTTTTTCTGCTTTTTTCCGTTTTTGGTTAGCGCCAAGAGCAGACTAACGACGAACTCAGATAATTACTTAACCGGATACCGTCTATTGATGCTGCAGTCACTGAACATCCTTTTCGTTTGACTGAGTTTGAAATGCCAACCAAGTTTTAAGGGCTGAGGTTGCTGAGCTGCGTCGTAACAATCCCTCCGGGGTTACTAGCTCATAACCATTGATTGATGGTGAAATGGTTGTAGCAGACATGCCATCTCAAGATGAGTTTAGTCGGCTTGAAAGTATTTAAAGAAGTGTTTAGCGTGGTTGGCATTGCGGAATTGTCTCCTCATATTCTCGCTGTGCAGAAACTTCCTCCGAAGCCATCCGGGGCTGTTGGTGAGCCAATTTCTAACGTAAAAGTCTCGTACATTGTTATCTTCACCTTAACCTCTGACAGGTATATTATTGAGAATAAGAAACGTGAAAAATGAGACCTGAAATGGTCCGAGGTGTTCGATGCCTGCACTGTTACGACGAAGTATTATTCCTAATGAGTTGCTTCCGGCCAATAGTTACAAATTACTGTGGTGCGTTAAAGCTAAGGCGTTAGTAGCAGAATACAAGTATATTTGGACTGGGAGCGGCTTAATCTATGCCAGAATGGCTGGTGGGCAGCCGCATATCGAGGTAAAGTCCGAAGATGATCTCGTGCCAATCGAATCACTCGACGTGTCCCTTAGGGACACGTCAGTTGTTCTTAGGGAACCTGCTATGGTTGTTCCTCGCTGTGCAGCTAAGTCTCCTTTCTCTTCGTCTCATTCGGCTGTGGATCAAGGCTGTAGCAGTGCGCTTCCGGCAATTGTCTTTGATTTTCATTTCGATTTTGATGTTCATTAATTTTTGTTTACTTTGATTGGATTGCTCGGCGTTCGTTTGTTTTTCTGGCTAAGATCGACCCAGGCCGGTTCGCTTTTCTTAGGCTGGCGTTTTTATTTTTATCATTATTTTATTGTCATTTTTACTGTTGTTATCTTGTTGTTGGTACTTTATCCAAAGCTAAGTTTATACTATACGCGAATTATTTTTCTAATCCTGTCAAATTTACATTTTCATTTCTACTTCTTCATTATCTTTAAACCGTGTGCTTATTATCATTTCTATCTAGCACGCATTTGATATTCTGTTCCTCTTATGTATCTAATTGTATCTTGTCATAGTTAGTATTATTATTTTATATCGTTTATTACTGCGGTCGTTTATGATTATATGAATTACATTGTATGTTTATATGCCCGAAAGTTTAACTGGTGCATGATAAATTCTATCAACCAATCTCTCCGTCGTTCTTTCCTCGCTTCTTGCTCGCAGCAAAATTGATCGAGTTGCAAGGGCATTTTATAGAATTTGATTTTAGCGAGCGAACCCCTGGGTATAGAGGTTAGCAATAAGTTTGCGTTTGGACACCCATTTTGTCACGAAGAGGTAAGTGTGTTTTGTGGTTTTGCCCGGACGTTAAACGGTGCTTTCGCCCCCCCTCAAGGATTCTCCCACGGTGACGCAGTTTTCACCCTCGAAGTGGTAAAGAGCGCGCTTTCGGTGTCAGGACGACGCATAGTAGGTAGTAGTAGTAGTTGTAGTATGAAGAATAGCCGCAGATGAATTTTCGTTCACGATGATGCAGACACGTTTACGAGTCACGTGTATAGGTACACATATCTGTATAAGTACCTATATATTTTCCTTCGGGATGCATAATTGAAATCCACATGTCCTCGATGTGCGCTGTTCACCTTCTTCCTCCTCGCGGCCTTGTACCTCTGTACCCAGAAAACCTACTTCCATAAGAGGGGGCGAGATAAGCAACTCCGGGAGAATTATCTATTTCCTTGCACAAGAACAGGCGAGAAAAAGGGCTGGGCAAAAATGATGAAGATGCGGATGGGGAGAAAACTGCTGGTGAATTGTTTAAGATCAGTAAACGCGTTGTTCTTTCTCTTGCACAATGGTATAGCGACAAAAGATTCGGCGAGCAGGTAATTCGCGCACGCGAAAACTGGCAGTGTTCCATTCAATACTAGCACGCTACGAGAGAGCTCTCGAGGCTTGTGCCGTTCATTTAGTCACCCTTTCTCTATTCTCTCTCACTCTCCCCTTCTCTCTCTCTCTCTCTCTCTGTCTCTCTCCCTCTCTCTCTCGCTCTCTGTCTCTCTGTCTTGCCATTCCAAAACTCTATCGCTTTCGGGCTGGCTTTCTCCCTCGCTACGGCACTCTGAGTACACTTTGTTGATCAAAGTCCTGTGAGGCCGCATAGCGTGTGAAAAACTGCTCTATTCGTGGCCATACCCTCCGACACGTAATGGAATTGCGTCGCGCTTAAATTTGGGAACTCGGCCAAGGGACCTGACGTTCGCACTCGAATAAAGTTTGCAACCAGCTCACCTCCCCTACTACACTCCTCTGCACTATCGCGCACCCCCTGTTCGCCTTCGGCACTCAAATACGATCGAGCCACGGAATAGTTTATTCACCAACTGGACCAGCAGAACTTCGTACAGGCAATGTTCTTTCATTCTAAACCACGCACCGACATGCTGGTATTGATGAACGAGAAAATTGGATTCACCGCGAGAGGGAAAACAAACGTGGACCAAGGGTTAATCACGTTTCGAACATTTTCGATTTTCCTCCTCTCCCTCCCGTTTTATTTCATTTGCAAAGGGAAATTTTGGAAATGTAATACATGGCTTGTGGAAATATTCCCTTTCTCTTGTTACGTCGAATGGTAGCAACATTTTCAATGACATATTAAAACTCAAAGTGACAAATAACCAGTGCTAATATTCTTCCTGTATTATAAAAATTAATAAATGGCTTTACCCTCATCGTGAACAATTTCTTAAGTCGCGTACTGATAAAATAATACGTACGTATAGTAAATTTTGCTCAATTGCGAAAAGACGCATTCACTGAAATTCCATTGAGTGACGGTATCGAACCGAACCTCTCGCGTTAAAATGGCTCTACTTATCAGGCTTGCATTGACTATTGTTGGAGCAACGAATCCCCCCCTCCCCTCCCGCAATCGATGGATAAAAGGGTTCCCTTGCGGATGATATACTTTACATTTTATCAAAATCTCGTTTTTTATATTACCACGTTTCCTGCATTTCCTGTATAAAACACGCCGCGTCTAGAAAAGCTTTCAGCCATGGTGTTTTGTTACGTATTTTCAAAACGTAAAACACCATGGATAAACAAAATATTGGCAACGAAGTACAGGGTGTCCAATAGGAAGTTGCTAAAACTAAATAAGTGTCTCTTCGCTCCATTAATTCAATAGGCCCTTTTTCTAAGGCGCATACCTGAGGCCCCGCAGTTTTATTCCAGCCCTGGTTGAAGCAAGTACGCGCGCGTCAAAATGAGTGAGCTCACCACGGAAGAAAAAGTATATCTTATCGAGTGCTTCTTCTCGAGGGGAAAAATTTATAGTAATGCGTATAGAGGGTTTCGTACTAAGTTTGGAACTCATAGAGTTGCCAGGGAAAACACTCTGAAAAGGTAAGAATTTAATATTTATTCATATTCATCTATCACACAACTTGTGTTTGAATTCAATTAAACTGAATTGAAGTAATTTTACGTTAATTTTTGTAGGATAATCGATAAGTTCGTGAAGTATGGTACACTCCAGGACCGTAGACACGAGTTGCCAGGTCCATCTGTTACGGTGACTACACCAGAGAAGATCAACGAAGTTGAGAATTATTTCAAGCAAAATCACAATGATTCGATTCGGAAAGCTGTTCAAACATTAAAAATAATCGAATCGTCATTACACAACATTTTGAAATATTTCTTAAAGTTTCATCCGTATAAAATAAGCACTCGTCAATTGTTAACTGAACATGCCATGGCGAAACGCATCGAATTTTGTAACACTATTACGAGAATGTTTGAAGCCGAAGAACTTAATGAGAAATTGATTATTTATTCCGATGAAGCACATTTTTGGATGAATGGGTACGTAAACAAGCAAAATTACCGGTTTTGGGGAACGGAAAATCTCAACATATCGCTAGCGAAGTCCCTTCATCCACAGAAAGTAACGGCATCGGCAGCGATCTCAGTAATAGGAATTTATTTGCAATTCTTGGAATCTACGGTAACAGGAGAGAGTTACAAACAGCTTTTGGAAACGAAATTCTTCCCTTATGCAAAAAAGAGGGGACGGTTAAAATTTGTTTACTTCATGCAAGATGGCGCGACGCCTCACCGGACTCATGAGGTGTTTGAAGCTATTCATCGCGTACTACTGTGTCCAAAAAATAAGGTGATATTTGAATTTAAACTGCGCGCGTCGAAGGATTTGGAGAATTATTATTTTTTTAGGTTGATAGTACTGTCAGTGACATCTATGTCAAATTTACATGTCAAAATATTCATTAGTGTTTGAGATACACGTCGTTTTGTGAGCTGCTAAAAGTGAGTTTTTCGTTTTTTGCGATGTCGAAATTTGTTGAGCAAAGAATTTGCATTAAATTTTGTTTGCGGAATCAATTTTCTGCTGCGAATACGTTGAGGATGGTGCAGAAAGCCTTTGGTGATGAGGCTATGTCTAAAAAAAATGGTTACAAGTGATATAGTGAGTTCCAAGCCGGCCGTGAACGTGTCGAAGACGAAGAGCGTCCTGGGCGACCATCAACCTCAACCGACGATGCTCACGTCCAACAAATCAAAGATTTGGTGTTGTAAAACCGTCGATTAACGATTAGAGACCTTGCTGGCATATCGAAAGGCTTGAGACCTTGTTGGCATATCGAAAGGCTTGGTCAATACCGTTTTAAAGGATGTTTTGGGCCTCAAGCGCGTCAAATCTCGACTGGTACCGAAAACATTGAATTTTTTGGAAAAAAGGCGTCGCGTTGAACTGTGTGAAACGATGGTTTCTGACTATCAGGACAAGATGAAACGCATGATCACTGGAGATGAGACTTGGATCTATGCTTACGATCCCGAAACAACCGATCAATCGAGCGAATATCGTGCCAAAGGAGAGCCGAAACCAAAAAAATCGCGCCGAAGTCGCTCAAAAATCAAGGTCATGTTGACTGTTTTCTTCGATTACCGTGGTGTTGTGCATTATGAATTACTTCCGCCGGGCCAAACAGTCAACAAGGAATATTATTTGAACGTTATGCGTCGTTTGCGTAACGCTATCCGCCTAAAAAGGCCGGAATTGTGGAAAGACAATTCTTGGTTTTTACACCACGATAATGCACCATCCCATACTGCACTCGTAATTCGTGATCATTTCGCGAAAAACTCAACCCATATTGTTCCGCAACCACCGTATTCACCTGATCTGGCGCCGTGCGACTTCTGGCTGTTCAGCAAGCTCAAAAGATCGCTCCGGGGACACCGTTTTGATATGATAGAGGAGATTCAAGCCGCAGCGAAGATGGAACTGAAGGCCATCCCGGAAAGTGACTACAATCAGTGTTTCGAAGATCGGAAAATCCGTTGGCATAAGTGCATTGCATCGGGAGGGGATTACTTTGAAGGGGATGAAATCGATTTGGAAAAATAAATAAAGAATTTTCGAAATAAATACAATGTCACCTTATTTTTTGGACACAGTAGTATATGGGACTCGAGTAATCGGTCTGGGGTACCCCAAATTTTCTCAAGGCGGACTAGAATGGCCTCCGTACTCACCGGACCTGAACCCTTGTGATTTTTTCTTGTGGGGTTACACCAAAGATCATTGTTACGCTAAAAACCCCCGCACAGTAGAAGAACTGATCGCGGCCATCCAGGAAGTGATTCGCGACATTCCGAACGATATGTTGGACACAGTTTTCCACAGTTTTCAAAAGAGAATTGATTTTTGTGCACAATCTAACGGTTCGCACTTCGAAAATATCTATCATTAATCACTGTACTTTTTCGTTATTTTTATAAGATGTAATAAATTGACATAACAAATATTTGACTGGGTTTTATTTATGTGCGTTTAAAACTGCACAGTTTCCTTTATTCAAAGCAATTTGGCTTTTCTGATTCTGTGCACGTGTTTTAAAATGACAGTCGATAAGTTTCAGCAACTTCCCATTGGACACCCTGTATATAGAAAGTTCTTCGATCCCCTTTTTGTGCAGTATTATTAGCTCAGTATTGAATTTGCGACAACATGGAAAATAAAACGATTTACCCCATAGAAAAATTGACACGTTGCTTCGCTCCGTCGTTTGAAGTTTTGTCAAATCATTACTTGTGTATTTATACACAATAGAATAAAATGGCGATTGTACCGCGACCCCTAAAGCTGATCACCCTTGTGACAATTGGATTCCTCAATTTGAGTAGAAAATGCAAAAATAGACGTCTGGTCAACCTGATCAACCAGAGCGTGGAAATGGTGGGCACGGGACGGAGTAGTATAGGAGAGGGTGTGTAAGCGAGTGAACGGGGCAAAAAACGATAGGAGATTTTATATTGCTGTTTTATTTGGCGGGCGGACAACTCTCCGCGTTGGGGGAAGGGGGCAATGCCAGGGCAAAATTTGATTGCGAGCGACGATTTCTCACAGTGAAACAAGAGAATTGCTGTTTCTATTACACGGTTTCCTATTGCGCTTCCCTTCACCACGCTCGACTGAAGTCGCGCTGAATGTGTTACCGATCCTTGGCTGCTGGCCTAGCTCGGGTAGTTGCAGCAAATTGGGTCTGCACAGCGCAAAAAGCGCGCAAATAGGAAAAAAATTATAAGTTATATCACACGCTTTAATCGAGCCGGTAAGAATGTTTAAACTTAAATTGGAGATTGTCAAGCCAGGTCAGCCCTCACGGCCAGCTCAATCTAGCATGCCGATATTTGGGACCATTGCCTACTTCTTCTTTATTCCACCACCTCGTAGTGATCCTGTCCTTCTTTGTACTATATACTCTCGCGCGTGTGTTTGTGTGCGTGTGCGCGCGTGTATGCCCGTAAGCCTCTGTTTAGTGTGCGTGTGTGTATGTGTGTGTGTTCGCGGGTTCGTGTTTGCGTTACTTTCTGGATCCTGGTACACCGAGAAGAAATAGCATTTCGGTTTCCCTCAGGCAACCCATTTATACTAAGAGTCTACTAAATATTTCAGCTGGCGCCGGATTAAATTTCGTCTGCTAACGCGATGATCCTCTATTTCCACGTATGCATATATATATATATATATGTGGCCGTGTTTATGTGCGGACGTGTATAGTTATACGTATAGAAGGGGACACGTACAATTCGCATATTGTAGATTCGTTCTGAAATTTAAACGATCAGGAGCTTTATTACACGATTGTAATATCTCTGTCATTTAATATGCGCAGACTTTTTGAAAAAAATAGTATGCCGTCCGTGTTCTGTAAACAAAAATTCTCAAGATAGGTCGAACGTTCGACGTCATTATGTTGAGGGACAACACCACTGTTTATTGCCATTTTTCAAGAATTTTTTTTGTGGGAAAAAAAATTATTAAAACATTATACAAAATGGTGACGCTGAAGCCATTCTTGCGAAGCATGTTAAATATGAGACGCTCTGCGGCACGGAGTCTAACTGACGCAAATTTGAATTTGAAAAAAAAAAAATTCGATTAATGTACATGAGTACAGCTAGAGAAATACTTTGGGGATTTTGAAAATAAGAATTTTTGTGTAATCGGCAAGCATTTAAACTAAAAACTCAATTTGCGACCGAAAAAAGAACAATCATTTGTTAATAATTAATGTTATAAATAACGCATGGCAAATCCCATAGGAATTTGGCTTCGGAATGGTATTTTAAAGATGCGCTCAAAATTTGGAGTGAAAATAATGAAAATTGTTGGAGTTATGCTGCGCGCCGCACATAATATAATAGAAGATAGATGATGACCATGTCACTTTATTTTAATAACTTTCCCATTTATTTATCTATGTGAGACCTTACCAAAACGCTATTATTTATTGCAACTATGTTTTTTACATGTTTGAAAGTGGTGTTGTTACATTCTAATAACGATATCTACTATCATTTTCAGATGGTAAATATAAATAAAAGAAAGACACAACAAGATTCTTCAGATGAGAGCCTTAAGGGACAACACCACTGTGACCCCTTGTTTTTTTGCCATTTTTCAAGAATTTTTTTTTGTGAGAAAAAAAGAGATATTCGAAAAAAAAAATTTTTGTTTTTTTCGTTGTTTATTGAAGATACATAAAAAAAAAATTTCAAATTTTTCACGCCCCATGGTGACACTGGGGAAGCTCCCGCGTCAGGTACTGTTGCCTCTGCAGTGGTTCGCGGCACGCAGCAGAACTCTCTTCAAAGTCGATCTGAAAAAAAAATACCGAGTGTTTTCGTTAATAATATGATATTTTGAAGAGAAGTACATAGGGATTTGAAAAAAATATTGATTTTAGAAAAATAGGCAAGCTTTTGAAATTAAAGGACGATTTTCGAGCAAAATTCCTCGTCAAAAATAGGCTATAACTTTTTTTATTATTGAGATATCGAAAAAATCCTATGTACTTCTTTAAATAATCTAGTTTTATTGATGCAGTCCAAATTTGAAGTCGATCGGATAAAAATTGCTCGAGTTCTGCTGCGTACCGCACTCAAAAAAGTGGTTTTGAGAAAAACGCGTTCAAAGTTTTAGGTTTGTTAATTTATGCGATAAATTGGAAAAAAAATGTTTTACCTTTAATCAGCGATGCCGGCACCATATAGCTGGCCTTCAAGAAGCAAATCATTGTCCCTAGCATCTTTTTTCGAACTTGTAGAGGCTCTTCTTGCCTCTTTTGCAGCGTCTGTGAGCGAGCGCTCCGCCAGCTCGATCCGCGCTGCGTCGGTTTCAACGCAAAAATTGAAACAATTTGGGCCGATAGTTATCCCCAACGTCTCTAAAACTTTCATGAGGCTTGTCAGGCCATCATTGAATAATAATACCGCGATATCAGCTGCAATATCGACGATTGACGATTGACGACTTGAAAATTTTTCAATTATCGCCACCTATGGCTTTTTTTCGAAAATATATTTACAACAATAGTCGGTTTTTTTGAAGGGAGACAAAAGAATACCTGGGAAAGACCCGCAGGACCTGGGAAAGGCCCGGTATACCTGCCGACCCTGAGGCGCGCAGCTGCGCGGGGCCCCGAGCGTCACGGAGCGCTGCACCGCTCCACAAAATATTCAATATCTCCGAAAATAATTATTTTTTCGACCTGGGTCCAACGGCATCTTAATCTTAAATGTATTTTAGATTTTTCTAGATGGTTTTCAAAAAATCGATTTTTTGAAGCCGTCACAGTGGTGTTGTCACTTAAGAAGGATTTGAAAACTAAGGAAAAGCCAAGAAGGTAAACAAATAAACAAACTACAGATAAGGCAAATACATGTACATTATATGAAACGAACCATATATATATCCTCCCACCGCGGACTGGATTCAATGTAATGACTGTCAAATGTGGGCTCTTGATGCAAGCACTGCTCACCCTGGTGTTGGATCATTTTACTGTCATAATTGCAAAAAAAAGTTTACTGACTGTTTAGAAGACACGTTAAGTTTTTGTTCTTTTGGGATAATAATAATGCTTTATCTGCAGTAAAATATGTGGGTACATTCGTCGTTTTTTCCCCTATGATTCCCTATTTTCTTGTTATTTATGCCTAATCTCAAGAAAAAATACAGGGTGCTCGCTTTACCCTCTACTATACGTGTCCGCTTTGCCCACAAGCTGTACCCGCTTTAGGCTACCCCCTGGGCAAAGCGGGCATTTTTTCAAGATTTTAATTTGGTTTCATGATATGTATTTTGAAGATTTAGTGGAAATGTGTGAATGTACCATTGAACTACGATAAATTTAGCACCCGATAGCAAAAAAATTGTTCAAATATGACATTTGATAACTGCTTTTTTTAATTTACCTCAGAGTGCCCACTTTGTTATGATTTTGGTTTTATTTTGTTACAGTGTCTGTAACAAAATTGTAATTAATATTATACTATGCCTGTAATATGCAAAATTGTAATTAATATTATACTATGCCTGTAAAAAACTGTAATTAATATTATACTATGCCATCCGAATAACGACGAACCGAAGTGCACATATGTCTACCCAATTTGCCCCAAAGTTTTATTACTAGGACGTAATGAACCTATCAATCGATCAATGTCCATCTCGAGACGCTATCAAACGTCGATTAGCTCAGAGAGAGCAAAAGTTACGGACATCCCATATGAACGGCAAGAAGAAAATCCTCTTTCATGAAGAGCAATTCACTGGCACACGAATCGGCAACTACTGGGTGTCCCAAGATTACCTGACGTTTTAAATTGCGCGCTTTTTTTTGTGTGGCGAGCATAAAGTAAACATTGCTGACAACTGGCATCAGGAAGTATTGAGGTTTAGTCATGGAGAATTACACGATCGAGCAACGCATAGAAATTGTGAAAATTCACTACAAATGCAGGGCGAAATAATGCAGACGAAGTTTCATGGTTGTGTTAACCCGCGCTGCGGTGATGTTGATTTATGTTTGTGTTGATGTTGTGTTTGTGTTGATGATTGATTTAATGCCATTGGACTTCTTTCTTTGCGGTTTTCTGGTAGAAAAAGTGTATGCCAATGATTCACAAACCATTTCAGAGCTCAAGGAAGAAATTTGACTCACCATTAACTCCTTGACTGTCAGTGACACACATATGGGCAGACAAACGTTGTGCCACTTTTGTGTCATGACACATATGTGGGCATTAAAAAAAAACACGTTTTTACTACATCGACTTGACTGTAATTTGGTAAACCATCGTTTTTGAGGTCGCTGAATCCCAATGTGAAATCGGATTTCCAAAATTCAAAATGGCAGATCCAATACAACGGACGCAAAATCGAGAAAAATAGTTTCATTCCGACGAAAGTAAGTGTGTGATGGTTTTTGAGGTCGCCGAATCTGAATCTGAAATCGAATTTCTAAAATTCAAAATGGCGGACGCAAATTCGAAAAATATTTTGATTTCGACGAATGGAAAAATGTTATGGTTCTTGAGGTCGCTGAATCCGAATCGGAGATCGAATTTTCTAAAATTCGAAACGGCGGATCCAACATGGCGGGAAAAAAATTCAAAAAGTAGTTGGATTTCGACAAAAATTTGTATCTTTAGATGTTTGTGGTCGCGTATTTCGAATTTGAGTCCTGATTCTAAGTATCTGAAGCTGCATACATTATGTCGAATCAACATTGAGCAAACCATTTATGACAAATTATCCATAGCAAAAATCGTGAAAGAATATTGTTTTTGTTTTATATCCCGCTCTCTGCCTTACCCGCTCTGCCTTAACCAGAGTCACAAATCGAGGATGTGGCTGTTATTGATTCCAATTTTGTATTGTTGTTGTACTTTTCGTATTTGTTTTTACTATTCATTTTTTTTATTTTTCCCGTACTTTTCAGATTCTATTTTTTGGAATTTTAAAATTTGTTTTGTTTCGTCTTTTCATTTTTTTTAAATTTGGTTTCGATTTCTATTCATTTTTTTATTGCATGTATCTATTGTTTTTTTTCTTTCATTTTTTGTGTCCGTAGGATTTTTTTGTTCAACACCTTATAATCTTCAGTATTCGAATAGATATGGGACTCAAAGCGTTCGAAAATACGTGTATCAAGCCAAATAAAGCCGGTCTGTTTCAAGTGTGAGTGTTGTGTCTTTATTTCCGTGACCCAGAATACGGCCTATACGAGACCAAAAAATGTCTCGTTAGATATTTACATTGTTTATATTATTTTTTATATTATGTTAGATATTTTCTCGCATTTAGGAGCGCAAATTCAAGTCAACTCAATAAAATCAAAACTGAAATGCTGGGTCCACCATTATTGATATTGACAACCCGATTTCTGATTCGGATTCAGCGTACTTGAAAGTCATAAGATACTTATTTTGGTCAGAATCAAACCATTTCTGGAATTTGCATCCGCCATTTTGAATTTTGAAAATGCGATTTCATATTCAGATTCAGCGACCTCAAAAACCACTAGGTGCTCATTTTCGTCGTAATCGAACCATTTTTCGAATTTGCGTTTGCCATTTTGAATTTCGGAAATCTGATTTCAGATTAGGATTCAGCAACCTCAAAAACCGTAATACTGAAATTGTAGGATAAATCTATGAATTTTTGTTTCCAACACAAAAGTAGCACGAAAATCTTATTGTCGCCTGACTGTCAAGCGGCTAATGAAATTAGTCCGCAATTATGCCAAAATGTTATTGAAAATTTCGTCAAACGAGTGAACACCTGTAAAGAGGTACGAGGCGGCCATTTATTGGATATTGTGTTCCACACATAACCTCCATGTTTGTGTCTTTCATCAAAATAAAAATATTCGTACTTTTCAAATAAATAATACGTTTCATTAATAAATTTAAATGTCAGGTCATTTCGAGCCACGCTTCACAATGGCATTATTGCACAAACTAAAGTACGAATTGATTCCTCGTCTACCGTACTCTCGAGATTTCGCCTC
Source organism: Ophion obscuratus (assembly GCA_964007375.1). NCBI lineage: Eukaryota > Metazoa > Arthropoda > Insecta > Hymenoptera > Ichneumonidae > Ophion > Ophion obscuratus. The sequence goes on from OZ023319.1 coordinate 3,855,802, forward strand.
GTGTCACTTCTTGGGTTTCGCAAATTTGGAAAAATGGCTATTTGGGAAGCTATTTTTATCGACTAGTGAAGCAATAATATGCTATTATTTTTATTTAAATATTTGTTTGTTTTACAGAAAAACTATTTTCAAGAGAGACTACATTAAAAAATATATGTAATTAAGATTTTTTTAAAGTCTTTGCTTCGTTAGGTCTACCCCAGTTATACCTATATATGCCAATGTATACCTATAAGTGTATTAACATACGTAAAATATTTGAAATGACTGCGTGTATGCGTCCGCGTGCGCGCGTGTGTATAGTGGAGCATACGAGGGGTCTGTAACACCGTAGATACGTATGTGAAGCATGAAGTGTACCGAAAGGAAGGAAATGGTAAGTATACGACCTTCGGCGTGTTCTACACGGCCCCTCTTACCACCCGTTCACGTCTTTTGGCACCTATCTTTACTGAGTCCATATACAAGTTCTGAGATAGGGAAAAGAGTTTTCACTCGAAAATGTACTTTGGCTCCAGGTAGCGGATATACCGTCATATAGATAGGTAGGATAAATGTTCTCTGTCGTCTCAATCCCTTTAGCTCTCTCCTACTCTCCTTATCTCTCGTCCTCGTATAAAAGGAAAAATATAGCCACACGTGCTCAGTGCTGAAATTGTCTCTCTTTCTGTTGATACTCGGTATAAAAAAAATATATATGTAGCCTTGTTTTAAATAACAGAGACTTAATGCGGAAGTCGTTTTTATTCTTGATTTTCATTGTAGCGAGGGGGAAACATTTTTCGAGTAGGGTCACGTGTGTTTCTCAATTTTCAAACTTATAGGATTCTTTCTTCGTTCTGTTTCAAATAACCAGTTTCGTAAATATCTGGCAATTTCAGCGAGATATTCATTTTCAATATGTATTTGTTGTGTAAAGTAGTAATGAAGGACTAATGCCTCTAGGTGTCGAATTCTAGAAAAATGGTTAAACAACTGTTTGGCTTCAATGATTTCTTACGGTCTCAGAAATAGGGTGCAATGAATTTTATAAAGGAGAAAAGGCTTCAAGTACTTATGCCATGGGTTGCCGCAGCATGAGAAATGTCCGCTTGGTTAAAAATGTTGGTGTTCGTGGCGGAAAGCGTAGGTAAGCAACCAATACCTTGCATGAACACTAACATATACAAGCTCTTTCACAACATAATTTCAGTGCAATAGAAAAATTATTAGAATCGGGTGATTTTTTCGCGTACTAGAGTGACAATATTCCTTAATTATATGATTATTATATGTAATTATGTATTATATACATAATTACATATAATAATATTTATTACATTATTATATATTATTATACATTAATTATGATGAAATGAAATTCTCTCCATATTTTCTTCGTTATCGAACCTTGTGTCACGGGTTTAAAAGTCAGGGGGTAAAAGGGTATTTCGATTTGATTTCACAACTACATCTTTTTTATTTGATGAATGAGTCTTAAGGGCGACTTTGTCCTTTGTGCCCAGCGGGAGATGGTAGCGGCTCAACATGAGCAGCTAGAAGAAGAGGTGGGATTCCTCTATGGACCAGGCATTGCCGATTAGCGGTAATTATAAACACATTTGTGTAAACACATTGCAAAACTTTAAACGCATTTTTCTCGAAAACATGTTTTTAAAAATTGCTGACATTCTCCTGACCGCTGTAATTAACATATCGACCTGAAATTTGGAGAGCATACTCAGAAAATATGTCTTCACGGTATGACGGATCGTTTTTTCGATAGATACATTTTTGCATTTATTTTTTATTTTTTTATGCGAAAAAAACGCGAAAATTCGATTTTTTTTAAATTGCCGCCATTTTCTGAAATTTGTACTAAACCAAAAACCCATCCGTCATTCCATGACCAAAGGGTCACAGATTGATAATATGCTTTGAATTTGTGTTTCAGATCAACAAAGAGGGGGCAGTGATGTCAGCCGTTTACCTCCCGCGATTTGAGGACCTGTTTTCGCGGAGCTGCAACGGCCGTCATTTTGGTTTAAAAAAAAAAAATGTTTAACCTTCTGTACATCATGAATAAAAGCAAGAAAAAAACCGCACTCAAAAAGCTTTACTCGTTTCCTTTAAAAAAAATGAAATGTAAACACCTGAAATATGGCACTCCAAGGACAAAGTCTCCCTTAAGGGGTAAGGCCACTGTAAATTTTTTGAAAAATCGATTTTTTTTATTGGCTTAAAAAATAGTTTAAACCCTCTAGAATAAGAAAAAAAAGGTCCTGTGCGAAAAAAAAATTGTTGTCCTTAGGAAATGAAGGTCGCCGCCAAGCGTGTCAAAACCCAAACAAACTTTAAACGCGTTTTTCTCGAAACATGGTTTTTCAAAATGGCACGCAGCATAACTCGAACAATTTTCATTTTTTTTACTTGAAATTTTAACCAGATGTGAACATTTACATTATCTTGAGAATGTCGATCGGAATTTTCAAGAACTTTATTTATTGATTTTTTATTAACAAAAAACTTGCCGTTTTTTTCGTCAAAAATCAATTTTTTTTTCAAACGCACGCCAAATCCACAAAAATTGATACTTTTTAAAATCCGATCGACATTCTCTAGCTATAGCCCTCTAGATTAATGGTTTTTTTTTGTTCTAGATTCAAAAGTACACCAGTGGTGCTGCGTGCCGCGGAGCCCTGGAAGCAAAACATGTCCCGGGAAGATAGCTGTGGAACCGCCATTTTGTTTTTTTTTACTGTAAAAAAATGTTATAATAAAGTTTAATGTATGCCCGATAACACCATTAAAAGTTTTTTTTCAAATACCTTCAATTTCGGGAGCAAAAAATTAGTGAAAAAACCTTTTTTTTGGGGCCGTTACAGTGGCCTTACCCCTTAATATCAAGAAATGAAACCAACCAACGTAAAATAGTCATCAGTTATAGGGTAATCAAATGGTGCGTTACTGTCAATGAAATAAGGTTTAACCCTTTTCCTTGCCGTCAGAGAACTTTTCAGGGGAGGTATTTTGATTTTACATTTATTCGATATCGACATATTTTGAGGTCGTTCGTTAATTGGCCCTGAGTTATACTGCCGAGGAAGAGGCTATCGCATTCAATTTGATGGAATATTTGAGTTGAGGAAAAGTATAAAGGATTCGATAGCTTCGCCGTTTTTTTCTCGGCAAATTTCGTCGAAAGTTTTGTAAAAGAAATTCCTTTACCGTGTTCGATTATTGAGTCTTTTACACTTGGGTAACACGGTAGCTATTCGCCGACACGACCAATTCAGGGTAGATTTTTTTCATCGATATTCGTTTTTAAGCAATCGATATTCCAAGGTATATATACATGTTCCAATAATGTTTGGCTCTATCGTTAATTCGATATTCCCCGTCTCGATACGAGCCACGAACGGTAAAAAAGTTTCGCAAAGAAAAAAGTCAATTTATGCTTCACGCTTTCTCTCTCCCTCTCTCTCTCCCTGTCTATACGTTTCTCTCGTGGGAATGAAGAACGACGAAACGAAGAGGGTTGATTTAGTCGATCTTCCTCATGGGGTTTATGCCCAATGTTTCTCCGATGTAATATCTCTCCGGTTTTGTACACTGTATCGTTAATCACGAGCTACAGACACGAATCCTCTTTCTCGCTCCTTCCCTCAGGATCGATTAAGCGTATCATCCAATTGTACAACCCCTTCGACGTAATTCCCACCCTGCACAAGTCCACGTCGTCTCACGGTGCCAGTTCCCTCTAATTATTCTCCAGAGATGAAATCTCGATTTGTCCAGTCACGATTCTTTCTCCTACCAATGTTATCCACGTGGGCAAAGAGAATTCGTGAACGGGCAATGCTCAATCACTTGAAATTCCGTATCGATCCGTACGTCCACGTACGTGAAGCTGTCAACTACCATGACCGGTGAATTAAATTTAAATCAATGTAACATTTCAATTATTAAACATTGTGTAATAGCGATAGTTTTGATTTTAACACTTCGAAAATTCACCCAAAAATGCAATGAGAATTTTAGCCGCATAAAATTATGGTACATTTCTAATTGGAGAATATGAGCGATTGGAAAATTTGTATGATAACTGAAGGTTCGCGATAATAAACGTGAGAAACGGGTTATTCGGCTACTCGAAGAGTTAAGATTTTTAGTTGCCATTGCAGCAGAGTGCAGCTACCAAGTAAGGGCGGGGTAAAGTATTAAAAAAAAAAATTTTCATTTTTTTTTTCATTTTTTAAATGAATGCATAATATATCAAGAATATTGTGTTAAAATTTCAAGTCGATCGGAGTAAAATTGACGAAGTTATGAGTATTTGAGCGTCTATTGCTCCATGCCGTTCTCTTCTCTTCTGCGTTTTTCAAACCGTTTTTCTGAGACTTGTCATATTTGAAGTCCGTGTGCACGATAACTCAAAATCTACTGGACCAATCGCTTTGAAATTTTGCACAGTACTTCTTCACATAATTCACCAGGTATTGTCAAGAGCTTTTTTGTTTTTTTTAATAATTACTAATTTTTCAACAACAAATTAGCCGATTTTTTTAGCGAAAATCGGGTTTTTGGCTCCCAAGTGCGACGAAAAATCGAAAAATCGAAAGAAAAAAAATCCTCCCGTCATTACCTCGAGAAACATCTCCTTTAACAAATGCATTTTGATTTTTTTGTTTCAAATGATTCTGTTGCGAGTTATGGTGCACACCGCAAACCAACTTTTTTTCGAGGCGCCTCCGGGGTTTAATTTTCACTCGCTCAATTTTGAATATTTTGCAATGCAAGTTTAGGAGAATGTTGTTCAAATGTTACTTTATTATATGTAAATTTTTCAATAAACGAACACTATTCGTTACGCCAAAAAAAATCTTAAAACATGCCTTTTTTTCGCCGAATTAACTTTACCCCGCCGTTAACGCCAGCAGTTTCGCGTGAAAGTGTGTATGTAATATAATATATACACACGAGTGGCTGGAAGCGATGGGAGAAAGACGGAGACTCGATGCATTAATAATTATAAATATAATAAATGACCTACATGTACCCCTGTTTTATCATCCCTTAATTAAGAATGCAAAAATACGGTCAAAAAGCAGACTGCAATCAAGCGACGCGACAGCGTCTGGACGCCAAGTAATTAAAAAAATGGTCGATATCACTGGCGAACTCGCCGCGTATCTTTATACACTGACAAGGAACATCACTTCAGTGTCCACCTTCAATTTTCTTGGAACTCATACATGTGATAATGCATTCAAAACTGCTAGATACGTGTTTTTTCTATCGGCGAAAAAACGGTTTTAAGGGGGGGGGGGAAGCACCCTCGACACCCCCTCAAAGAAAGGCGCGTCGAAGGGTGATTTTGCAGTTTCACCTGCAAGCAGTCCACTGATCTGAATGAAACAAAACCAAAAATTCTTCCAATGTAAAGCAATGAAAAATCCACTGTCGAAGTATCGAAAGAATATTGAATTAAGGGCTGACGGGGATTTCAAGAAATAATAAAGCTGCTGAAGGTGAAAACTACGTCGGAGCTGAAGAGATTTTATGTCGAGCTCGTATCGCTGATTGATAGTAATATCATTTTTTTTTGTCTAGATGAATGGAATGCTCAAAACTTCAAATGCGTCTTACTCGGAGTGGTTTTTTTAAACTGGTGCAGATGATTAAAAAACCTATCGAGGTGATCGTTCTACAGTTTAAGCACGTATTCGACATACTCCGGAGTATATTTATTTAGACATTAAAATTTACGAATAGGCTCGTACATGTAATACTTCAACATAGGATGCTGGCGATTTCGTGAATTCAGAAAATCCTGAATTTCCTATGGATAATAGATATTATGTTTAAAAATAATCGTGTCTATTCACAAAGTGATCCACCGAAAAATGGAGCACAGCTCCAACTGGAATGTAACAAATCCTCTTATTTAGTTTCGTGGCCCTTTTTTTGGATTACTTGATTGATCTTCCCTATTTTTCTCGAATGTACATATTTATTAATGAATAGATGTGAAAAGAGTACATGTCGAATCGACGCTGATAATAACTTGAGATCCTCTACTTTGTATCATTTACCACTCGAAATAGGGTAATAAGTAGTACGTTCATTGTACCAGACGTTGGGCTTCTATTTTTGGGAGAAAAATTGAAAAGGATTTTTAGACGTATCCTGCGTCGCCTTGTCCTCTAGATCATGGTAGTAACGCTAGTTGCTTGGTCTGCCACAGATTTGTAAATTCATTCAAAATTTGCACCCTTACGGTTGTTGCGGCTGTTGTCATGGCAGCTGTTGATATCACCATTCATTGCGTCTTCCTGTGCGATCCGTGACGGTCACAATAAAATACGCGTTTGAAAATTTTGCGTATTTTTTTTCAGTTTCCTTTTAAGGGCATGTACAAGGTCAACATAACCTCACAAATTTTCCAACCGAATTTTCTCATAGATGGTTAATTTTTTTAGGAAAAACAAAGCATTAGGCTCTGGGGAATATCCGGACGCAGAGCTTGATGATTTCCTTTTGCCCGAAATATGATTCATCTCTGTGAAATCTCTGTTCGAACATTTCAGCTATCTTTCTTACACTCATATGTCACGGGGTAGATCTTCTACTTCGCCTCAATATACAGGGTGAGGCACTAACTGTTGCCACCTTGAATATCTCTGTAATTATCGACGTCACAAAAAAATGTTTGAAACAACAGTTGTACCGTACAAAAGGGGTCATCAAATGCGACCATTTTTTTTATCTCAGTGGAGGCGCTGTCGCACAGTAAAGATCACCTCCACTTTTTTAAATGGGACGGTACATTTTTTTTCAACGATCTTGTAGAGCATCGAAAACTGCATAAAAACATTTAGGGGTCAAAGTCGTTTAAGGTTATTTAAGATCAAAAAGTGACATGAACTTTATTTTTATGTGAAATTACCTTTATTCACAGTAGATGTTCAAAGTGATTGCCATTGGAATCAATGCAGTATTGCAATCTCCTCATCACGAATTTCTTATCACTTCGGCAAATATCGCCGAAGTCTTGCCATTGTCTTGTATGTAAACAATGGCACCAAACTTACAATGTACACGGAGGAACATGTAATTTACGGAAAATGTCAGAAAAATGCACTGAGAGCTAGAGACTTATACGCTGAAAGATTTCGTACATTTCAAATTTTGTACACTAAACTGAGGACAACTGGATTCTTAACGTCCGTTATTGGAAGAAATACCTTTAGAAACAAGAAACAAAATGTGGTATCAACACGATGGGTGCCCGACACATTTTTCGCTAATAGCTAGAAATGAATTGCAAAAGAGATTTCCAAATTGTTGGATTGGACGCGGATGAGCTGTATCGTGGCCGGCTTGCTCGCCAGACTTGACGCCTCGGGACTTTTTCTTGTGGGGATACTTGGAAGATCTTGTTTATAAAGAACGTCCAACTACGCCGGATGATATGCGTGAGAGAATTCTTTGAGCCTGTGATTCGATAAGTGCCGAAGTGATAAGAAATTCTACACAATCCGTGATGAGGAGGTTGCTATACTGCATTGATTTCAATGGCAATCACTTTGAACATCTACTGTGAATAAAGGTAATTTCACATAAAAATAAAGTTCATGTCACTTTTTGATCTGAAATGACCTTAAACGACTTTGACCCCTAAACGTTTTTTATGCAGTTTTCCATTCTCTACAACAAAGTTGAAAAAAAATGTACCGTCCCATTTAAAAAAGTAGAGGTGACCTTTACTGTGCGACAGCGCCTCTACTGAGATAAAAAAAATGGTCACATTTGATGACCCCTGTCGTACGGTACAACTTTTGTTTCAAACATTTTTTTGTGACGTCGATACTTACAGAGATATTCGAGGTGGCAACAGTTAGTGCCTCACCCTGTATAAATGAGCTAATTGTCAGAGGAGTACTTGGGGAGTTCTCCAAGATGAAATTCAATTTGAATCGTTGAATCGTTGAATTTCTTCATCTCCAAGAAGAAATTCAACGAGGGACTTACTAATGGAAAAACTACGACGCCTGGAAAAAGAGATCGGTCGGTCGCGTTCACGCCATAGGCATTCAAGTTCGCGTCATCGGAATTGGCGATCAAGATACGTCGACGTTCAAGAAGAAACGAGTCGTGGGACTCTGACAAAGAGAATGGCGAGCGTATCGCTATTAAACACAGACGAACGCCACATTCGAGGCATAATCGTTCGTTTCCAAGAAGTCGATCGAGGTCCATAACCTATTATTCCGACGGAAAGAGTGGTGAGCGTCATCTGCGAGATTCGTCACACTCCAGTCGTGGACAGTCTATAGAGGTTAGTCAGAAAATACAAGGGTTAGACAAAGAGGGCGGTGAGCGCAACCTGCGAGATTCGCCACGTCCTAGTCCCCGCACAGATGTGTCGGTAAGACAAGCCGAGGGTAAAGAAGAGCAGTTACCAAAGGAGCTTGCTGAATCGACATTGGGACTACTGGGAGACGACCCGTCTAAATACGATCAACGCGGCCCTGATTTCCGTGTTGCAGTGGCAGAGCGCTAGTCGAACATATTACAAAATGGGCTTCCGAAAGACCAAAAGCGCGATCTCCAGGAAAAATATCCAATAGGTAATTGTCCTTTAAGTAAAGCGTCAAAAATTAACCCAGAAATAAAGTCGGCCTTGTCACATCTGGCGATAAAGAATGATGCATATCAGTACGCTGCTCGGAATCAACTTGGAGCTGGCATCAACGCCATTGACGCAGCATTAACCGAAGTGCTGAGAGCGGAAGGGAGTACCGACCGAGAAATTGACACGTCAACATTTATCGAACGTCTGCCCGATGCAGGCAGAATTCTGTCTGACCTATATTATGATATGTCTAAAACAAGGAAATCATTTATTGTTCCGGGATTAAACCCCATAGTCAAAAATATTGTCAACGACAGCCCAATTAATTCACGGTTATTTGGAGAAAAGTTTACAGAAAATCTCAGGGCAGCCAAATCGATGGCAACATCCTCTAAGGATCTGACCAAACAAAGTGGATACCAACGAAACTTCGGGAACGCACCCCGCGAAGGAAATCGCAGGTTTGCGTCGTCTCACTGAAAACCAAACAATTTCTCAAGGGAGGAACGGTGGGCGAAGTTAAACTGGCACCGTCCCTCTGGAGCAAGTCACCGGAGGGAGGGACATAAACTGAAAGACTTCCGGAGCAAGGTCAACCGTCGACACAAACTCAGTGAAAATCGCAAGAAGAATACGATATGTTTTCTCTGCGTAGAAAAAATTGACCAATGGCCCCTCCATTTTACAATGGGTGCAGGGTTATATTATTCCCTTTGTAAGTCAACCATTTTCACAAGTTGAATACAAGCTGTCAAAATTAACAGAGCAAGAAATGACTGCGTGTGAATCGGAAATTTGCAAATTGCTCAACAAAGGCGCAATATCTAGATGTGAGCCGTGCAAAAAGCAATTCGTTTCGTCATACTTTCTCGTCCTAAAACCTAACGGTGACATGCGGTTTATTCTCAATCTGAAAAAATTGAATAAGTTTATTTCAGCACCCCATTTTAAAATGGAGGACAAAGAGACAGCTATTCGATTAATGCGAAAAGATATGTTTATAGCGACAATAGACCTTAAGGATTGGTATTTCTTAATTCCGGTGGATAAATCTAGCAGGAAATACCTCAGATTTATTTATAAAAACACGTTATTTATAAAAACACGAGTAAACACGAAAAATAAAGTTATAAAAACACGAGTTTAATTGTATGCCGTTCGGTCTATGTACAGCATCATATGTGTTTACTAAACTCATGAAACCAATAGCGCTAAATTTGCGGTCGAAAGGATTTGTATCAGTCTGCTATCTGGACGATATCCTGTTATTTAGAAAGTCAGCTCAAGAATGCCGAAAAAATGTTCGGGAGACTCGAAATTTAATTGAAAAAACCGGGCTAATATTAAATATGGAAAAATAGGTCCTTGAACCTTCGAAAGAGGTAACATTTATCGGTTTTCTATTCGATTCGAAAATATTCTGTATTAAATTACTACAAGGCAAGAGAAATCAAATATTTCGCGATGAAGTTTCAAACAATCGGTCATTGTTCAATCAGAAAATTTGCCGATTTTATTGGAATCCTACTAGCTGCCAGTCCCGCAATTCGGTACGGGACTCTATATACAAAAAATATCGAAAGAGAACATTTTTCAGCCTTGCAAAAAAATGGAAATTACGATAGAATTATAAAAATATCGGACAAAGAAATTACAGACTTAGAGTGGTAGACAAAAAAATAAGAGTGGTGGACAAAAAATTAACCCGATAAGAGAGGACCATTTTGAAATGGAAATTTTCGGCGATACCTCGCTAACAGGTTGGGGAGTAGCTTGTAAGGGAAAGCGGACACATGGATTTTGGAATAGTCAAGAGCGAGAAGAACATATCAATTATCTTCAGTAAAAAGCAGTATTTTACGGACTCAAATGTTTTGCTAAAGATAAACATTCGTGTGAGATATTACGTCGCATTGATAATACGGCGGCGATGTCATACATAAACCGTATGGGTAGCGTTCAGTTTCCAAAGTTGTCAAGTTTGTCAAAGGAAATCTGGCGGTGGTGCGAGGTTCGCGATTTATGGATTTTCGCTTCGTATATTAGTTCTCATGACAATAAAGAAGCCGACGAGGAATCAAGAGTCAAACAAAAGGAAACCGAGTGGGAATCAGCTAGTTGGGCATACGATCAAGTAGAGTCAACTTTCGGGGAATTCGACAGAGATTTGTTCGCATCAAGCGTAAATGCAAAGTGAAAAAAATTCGTCTCTTTGCACAGAGATTCCGAGGCGTGTAAGGTAGACGCATTTACCATACCATGGACAAATTTATATTTTTACACTTTCCCACCATTTTCCGTTATTCTGAGAACAATAAGAAAAATAATTGCTGAGAAAGCAAATGGGGTGTTGGTTGTACCGTTTTGGCCATCACAATCGTGGTACCCCTTATTTAAAAAATTGCTTGTAACCCAACCAATTCTTTTCCATCCGGATAATGATTTGTTAATTAATAATTGCAGGCAATTCCATCCGTTACGAACCTCGCTTTCCCAGGTTGTTGGGAAATTATCGGGCAAGCGTTTGCCTTGAAAGGAGTTCCTTATGAGTCGATACCGATAGTGATGGCATCGTTATCAGAAGGAACCATTAATCAATACCGGAAGCAATTGAGTCTATGGTGGGATTTTTGTCAAAAGAAGAGAGTCAATCCGTTTCAGGCTCCAGTAGGATGCGTTCTCGAGTTTTTAACCGTCTCTCTATCCCACGTAACAACTGATGGGATGTTACGCTCGTATAGGTCAACATTAGCGTTAATAGTTACAGGCTATATAGGGGAACAGCTTATTATCAAGAGGTTTTTTCGAGGTGTGGCTCACTTACGCCCTCGATCAGCAAAATACGACGAAATTTGGGATCCTGACCTAGTTTTATGTTATCTAAAAACGCTTTGGTCACACGACACACTGTCGTTTGAGGATTTGACAAAGAAATTAGTTATGTTATTAGCACTAGTAATGGCACAAATAGTACAAACTCTGTCAAAGATTATATTAAGCTGTATCGAGAAAACTGACACAGCGATTAAAGTCAAGATCATAGATTGTATAAAAACGAATCAAGGATGTGTGCGGCCGTGTGGATGACAAGTTAATCGTTGAGGATTCGGCTTCGGTCCGGCCAATGAAAGTTTTCCAAGGTCAGCGATGGAAATAAAAGATGTTTTCTTTACGTTTCGGCCCTCTGATTCGGGTCCTCTTCAGAAGTTATATTTTTCTGTATAAATTATGATACACATTTTTTACAATCACATTTGACAAAGTTATATACATGAGCGTGTTAGGTTATGATTCTTTTATATAAGTGTTGTGTCATTTTGTATAACAATTATGTTGTTTCAGTTTTGGTTATAAATATATTAATATAATCTGAATAATTTCTTATATTGTGTTGCTTTTTTTATGTATCAGTGTTTGAAATGTACGATGTGTGAGAAAGAGGGTTATTTTATTATGGAGTTATAAAGAGATGAAATATGAGAAATATCAACAACATCGAGGTGAGTTATTTCTCATATTTCATCTCTTCATAACCCCATAATAAAATAACCCTCTTTCTCACACATCGTACATTTCAAACACCGATACATAAAAATAAGCAACACAATATAAGAAATTATTCAGATTATATTAATATAATTATAACCAAAACTGAACCAACATAATTGTTATACAAAATGACACAACACTTATATAACAGAATCATAATATAAAACGCTCATGTATATAACTTTTTCAAACGTGATTGTAAAAAATGTGTATCATAGTTTATACAGAAAAATATAACTTCTGAAGAGCACTCGAACCAGAGGGCCGAAACGTAAAGAAAACATCTTTTATTTCCATCGATGACCTTGGAAAACCTTCATTGGCCGGACCGAAGCCGAATCCTCAACGATTAACTTATCGTATAAAAACGTCGGGTCCGGGGAAAAATCAACCCCTGTTGTGTCTACCGTTTTTAAAAAAACAGCCAAAATTGTGCGTAGCAACGGTCTTAGATTGTTTTATTAAGAGCTCGGCAAGGTTGCGATCTAATAAGGAAGATTTCTTATCAATAACATATAAAAAACTTCACCGCGTAGCAAAAACGCAAGCAATACGGAGGTGGATAAAAGGTGTGATGGCCAAAAGTGGTATTGATACAAACACTTTCGGCTCACATAGTACTAGACATGCGGGTACTTCGGCAGCATATCGTAGAGGTGTAGATATCGAAACAATCCGAAAAGCTGCGGGCTGGAAGGAAAAATCGGGTGTGTTTGCGCGATTCTACAATCGACCTGTGATGAAGAATACAAAGATATCTAAATATATAATCACTTAAGCTATAAGAGTGTTGTAAGACAGGTGTTGTCAATGTCAATCTAAAGTTCATTATTGTACGCGCTAAATTACTTTCAAACACAAATTGCATAAAACTTTGAACAACTACCATTGATCTAGAGGGCAAGACGACGTAGCATAATTAGACGATCAAACGAACTTACCTCAAGTGAACGAAACGACATTTTTGTAAAATAAAAATTTTCTTTGATTCTATTATTGCATACATTTATGTAACATAGACTTATTTATTCAAATCCAGATCTAATTAACGTCATTGAGTAATGAAGAAACTGTTTACTTCTAATTGTTCAGATATTTGGTATAAATGCCTTACAAAAATATATATTCGTGTAGACTAAATGGGTCCATTTTATTTTTTATTTCGATGAACTAGGATGTTTGTAGGCACGAAATTTTACTTATTTGATTGTAGTACTGTTGAATATTTATTTCCATATGCTTTTTTGTTTAAATCAACCTTCATTTTACATAATTTAGTAATAACATATTTTATCTGATCCTAGCATTTTTGAACTTTCATGGAAAATTTCCAAGTCATTGGGAAGATCATACACTCGGACTCAGTCAGAAGTGCATAATAAAATGTCGATATTTCAATGTCGATCAACTCGCAAAGCCTCTGGTAGGCTCACTTATATGCCAGGTGTGTGAGGAGGATAATTTGCAACACAGTTGCGGACAAGCCGTGCAGAAATGTGACCGGATATGTGGGAGTTTGTGTTGTGTCGAGCTATGGCCAGGGATGCCTCGTACGATGTACTTGACCAGACCCTTCAATGGAATAGACCGGGAATACAACCAAATAGTTTTCTACGTCTTACACCTGATACTACTTTCTTACCATTTTCACCCTCCTCGATCATTGATATTTCCCGAAAAAAAGATTCTGACTGTGAAAACTATAAATAGCGGCAAAAAGTAAATAAATAGCTGCTTTGCTTTTTGCCCCATTAAAGATAACGAGAATGAATTAGGATAAAACTTGTTACTTATATTCGTTGCAAATCGATCTACTATTATAAGGATTTTTTTTGTTAATGAAAATCTACGCAAAGAAAAACGCTTATAATAAATATCTGTATTACTACAATAAGTATTATTTTTAACATAATGAAAAAGTCAATTATTTAATGAGGGCTAAAAGTTAAACAGGTTGTTCATGGTTTTTTTAAATCGAGGTCGCCTTGTCAGAAAGTATCAGTGGTCTGGCCGGGAAGACATTATCCGAATGTATTTCGCCAACAATCCGCCAGGTGGTTTCAAGCGAAGCGCTGTGCGTAACCAAGATATTATCGTACAACAATACGACTTCGATCCGGTGTTGTACCACGTACAAAATTGCTAACCTTACAACAAGCACTTAGGGTTCTGATTTCCTGATATTTGTGAAATAATGAGTATCGGTACCACCTAATATTATCTATTGTACACGGGTACATCACGAAAAGCTATTCCACTACCTGATTATTTCCCTGTCCGTTCGCCGGTTTGTTTGCCATGCAGTTCTTTATTTCCCGGCCATTTTTCGAAGCCGTTCCCCGTCAGTTCCTGGTTATTTTTTTATTGCTGAGAAGCACATTCAATCGTCAATACCCTTTCAATATTTGGGAAATGTCGCCGTCATTACCACAGAACTGTAGAATTCGATCGACGATGTTTTCGGAACCGAATTAAACCAAGTAATTTTTCTATTCAGCGGAAGGAAGCAAATTTATGAATGACAACAGAGCTCGTGATAAAGATTGGCGAAACTATGCTGCTGCGAATCAACATGAAGTTCGTACCTTTATTGCATTATGTATGATATACAATGAACCTCATCTGAGACTTCGACAGAATGAGTGGCAGTTAGGAGATGCCCAATTAACTGCGGCGAATTCTCCGAGCCAGTCGATACCACCCGTTTCATATCACGCGCATGCAGGTTTTAAATAAAGTGAATAAAGAATATAAGGGTGTATTTCATCTGTCAGCTATTCGGCAGATTTGAATGAATCGGCCGGCCGATTTCTCCTTTTATTACGGTATTTTTAACAGTGAAGCATCTCTTCGTAACAATGGGGTCTACAATTCGTACTATTGATCAGTGGAATATGGACGATGGATACGTGATGTTGATCACCAGCATCGGTGCCGTTTTAACGTGCGGCATGGTATCGGGGGGAGGGGCTTTTTGGTCCTTATTTTATCGTCATCCTTATCGTCATCAATGCCTACCATTGATGTAGACATGGCGTCTACATCTGATGCGATACTGCAACCTCTATGCATGGTGGTGAGGCTAATGAAAACAATGAACTTTTGTTATCTCAAAACCATAGCAATATTTTTAAAGCTAGAAAACTCAAAAATGAAAACTCTTTCAAAAATGAAAATTCTTCCAAAAATGAAAACTCTTTCAAAAATGAAAACACAAAAACTCAAAAATTGAGGACTGAATGTGAAATATTTGAGGTTTTGATGACCTTAACGCTTCTACCGACAAAGATGCTGATTAAACCATCATGGTCGTGTGTGTGTATATGTGCGTGCGTGCGTGCGTGTGTGTGCGTGTGAGTGCGTGTGTGCGCCCGCACATGTGTGTGCGTGTATGTTGTATATACAAATATATATTCTTAATGTCTTCGGATGTTATATCGTACAAAATTCTCAAACTTCTGAAAGACAAAATGAAACTCAATTAAAAAAGATTGGTCAATTGTGAAAAAAAGATTTTCTCTCTTTCTAATCGCTATTTTAAGGAAGTATTTTTGTTCATAAATTTGAAAAAACAATTTCTTCCATTATGTTTTATTATTCTACGGAGTTTTCTGAATACGTCTGGGAAAATCATTTAATGATACGCATAAAATTAGCCAAGTTATAGAAATTATAAGGAATACGCTCGAGGAGCGCGGTCGCGACGCAGAAAATTTTAAACGCGTTTTTCTCGAAACTATGTTTTCCGAATCGGCAACCACGATATCTCGATAACCAATTAGCGATTGACTTCAGATTTGGCCTACACCTTCAGCGAACTGTTTTTCAACGTCGGTAGCAGAATTGAGTAGAAATATTGTTTTAAATATAATTTGTAGAAAGGTCAGAAAAATAGAAAAAATAGACAACCAAAATTTATCATACCGCCATTTTGTACATTTTTTCTGAGTCTGGTACCAAATGTCACGACACTAATACAGATTAAGAATGTGTTTGGTTGTTTTTTTATATTCGTGCAACGTCCGTGACACTGATCGCCAATTGGGGGCGTTTCTTACGGGCCTTTGTAAACAAACGTACAAATGTACATGATAATTCATTCAAAACATTTTTTTAAACATATTCTTGAATGATCAATAAAAGTGTCTGAAAAATTTCAGAAAGAAAACTGTAACAGTTTATTAGCTATTCCTCCCTAAATGTTACTTCCAAAACCGCACTCCAGACAGCAGTACTACCTTAAGGTTGTTATGGGGTCTAGCCGTCAGTGGTAAAGTACGAGGGGTGCGCCATATGCTTATGTGTGAGGCCGATTGACTGTCACCAACTAACTACCTATAAAATAATTGTCATAATAACGTACATTTTCGGATAATTTGCTTACACCCCATTACAAAAAAAAACGCATTTTTAACCATTCGATGATTACATGAAATGTTTTCATTACTTTGTGTAATTATTTTCTACATTTTGTTCTCCCTTTATTGACGCGAGACGAATTGGCAACGTCGTAAAGCGTGGTATACGATAAGCTTATATTGGCAGAAGTGTCGCGAAGTTAGAGACATACGCCCCGTTCGTTACCTCAAAGTCTCCCCGAGAAGCTGTCAGCAATGAATATCAGTCCGAGTGAGAACTTCTTTTGCTGGAAAGGAAAAGAAGTCTGTCTTCTGAAGCTGTCTATAATTAGAAAGAAATGAAAAACTTTAATGAATTTCCAATATTCTGAAAATTTCTGTTGTTTGGAAAAAATCCGCTGCATTTTGTCTTTTCCTAGAAATTTCTAGGAACTTTTCTTTTCTGAACAGAGATCTCGAATTAATATTAAGGAATTTCCAAAAAAAATGTCAGTACGGTGGTATTGTTACATCCTAGCGAATGTGCCTTCTCTCGGTTATTCCCAATAACCTCATTTGCCCTTTTAAGCTTATTATTAAGTGTATAAATCTAAGAATAAGACGAATAACAGCGTAAAAAGGAAGGTGCGTACGTTCCGCACGCATATTCAAATAACAGCGATATATACACGATAGCCGCACCGCCACAGTCATCGACTTTTCCTACCCCATTGGCTGTCAACAAGAACACGTTCTCAGGCGCATATTCCAAAAAGAGCTGTTGAACGAAAAATCAACCATCAGCTCGATCAAAAGACTTCAAAAATCCTACGCCGTACCATCCGCATGGTGACCAAGAGAAGCCTCGACCCGAGATTATTCAAAGATAACATAGACTACACGGCTCCGCCGAACATATAACTCCGACTAAATAATAAGATATCCGGTCTCCCAGCGTAGTCCGATATACAAACTTCTCGATATGAGAAGTCTCCAGAGCCATACATTGACATAACACAAACCATGCGAATGCTTAGGTCTCAGATATCGAACTCTATATCCAATGCGCTTTTTCGCCGAACCGCGGGACAAAGGTCTCCTAC
Organism: Ophion obscuratus; assembly: GCA_964007375.1. NCBI lineage: Eukaryota > Metazoa > Arthropoda > Insecta > Hymenoptera > Ichneumonidae > Ophion > Ophion obscuratus. The sequence goes on from OZ023319.1 coordinate 3,873,408, forward strand.
CTACCACGCGTGCAAATTCTATGTAAGGAATGATCGAGATCAATTCTGCGAATCATGAATATCGCGACCAATCACGCTAAACCTTAAAGTTCCTTCTCCCACAATTTATCCCCTCCTAATTTTCATATCAAGAAAGACTTCCTTCCTGAAGTCAGTCTTCCCAGGTAGGAAATCAAAAGGCTGACGATGGAAACAAGCTTGTGCGAGCCTTGTTTCACCGAGCCTGAGTGAGACAGGCCTGTGCCAGGCTTTATTGCATCGTTTGGAGCAGCCTGGAACCAAGACTGGCTGCCTAGCCTAAACTCAGGGTTATTTCAAGCTTTATTCAGCCGGTGAATTTTAAGCCTAAAAAATCAAGGCTGGATGCAGGCTTGTTTCAGGTTGTGATAAAATAAAATAAGTTCAAAATAATATTTTTTCTGTACTTTTATGAAAAAAAATTAGCAATAAATGCGAGAATATGTTGAAATTGTGTATCTGCAAAAAAAATACACTACTGACATTTTACTTCATCCTCTATCTTAATTTTCTAGATCAATTTGACGCAATAAACATCGACATTTTTCCACCCGAAAAAATGAACTTTTTTCGTTTAGACATTCTCATGAATTCAGTAAGAAATGAAACAGCCATGAAATAAATATTACAGTGTTATGCATACAAAGCGAAGTTGTGTTGCACTATAGTGACGCTCTTATTGAATGTGAAATATTTTCGACAAAGTATTGATTTGAACCGAGAAAAAGAGAGTCAGTTTGATGCGATAACAAGCGAAATTTTTCACTCGAATGTACGATCTTTTTTGTTTAGATATCTTTACGAATTAGATATAAAATGGAAAAATCATGAAATTGTAATTAATTATGCATACAATGTTATGAACGCACAGCAAGATCATGCAGCACTAGTTACAAACTTCTTTAATGTGAAACATTGACAAGTATGTGATCGTTTCGAGTTGATAAAATATATAGATGATAAAATGTATAGATAAAATAAAATTAAAAAATGGAATAGATCACATTAATTACAAACTTATTAAATGTACCCCATTGTAGAATATAGAAAACTAAAAATAGGCCTCATATAGCCTCGAGAAGAGTTTGGTATAAGCCTGCCCCAGGTAGGAATTGACGATCAACAAAGGGCTCGCCAAGCTCTAAAACAAGGCTCACATTTTTTAATTCAGGCTGAGAACCAGCCTGATTTCAGGCCTAGCTAAACCCCTGAATGATAACGCGGTTTCAGGCTCTTGCACATAGGCTTAAACAAGGGTTGGTAGAAAAGACTGTACTAAGCCTGCAACGACGAAACAACAAGCCTTGTTTAAGGCCTTAAACGAGGCTCGTTTCAAGCCTTGTTGTTTCGTCGTTTCAGGCTTAGTACAGGCTTTTCTACCAACCCTTGTTCAAGCCTGTGTGCAAGAGCCTGAAACCGCGTTATCATTCAGAGGTTCGGCTAGGCCTGAAATCAGGCTGGTGCTCAGCCTGAATTGAAAAATGTGAGCCTTGTTTCAGAGCTTGGCGAGCCCTTTTTTCATCGTCAATTCCTACCTGGGTTCCAACAGTTTCCATCGCGTTCAGATCAAGTCTTCCAACAGTTTCCATCGCGTTCAGACCCAGTCTTCCAACAGTTTCCATCGCGTTCAGATCTCAGTCTCGCAAAATCTTCCATCAAAGTAACTTCACTCCTTAATCTTGTTCTGACAGAATTCGAAGTGTAGAACCGGTATCATAGAGTTTCTAATATTATACATCTTCGGGTTCCGACCGAAGTGTCGTATAAAAGTTTAGTCGACTCTTGCGGCCTCGAGTCCGTAAAATAGTTCAAGTGCTGTTTACTACGCGTATATACATAAACACTCTCAGCGCCCCAAAAGTCTGGCGCTGGTGACCGCTTTCCGAACGCTAAGCGTGGCGTCCGTCAACGAGACCCTTATCTGCGAGCGACAACCGATGCTCTTGCGAGCGAGCGTACCTTCACACTGCTACATTCACAAACACAGCGAAGAATGTAAGTGACAAATTTCATTTTATGTTAATCCGATTGTTCCCCTGGCTTCACAGTTATTTTCATTGTCAATTTTTCTGTTAAAGCGACTTTATTCATCCGATCACTTATTTGTAATAAACCTTTAGTTAAGTTTGTACAAATTCTTCGGATTATTTCTAAATACCAATCACTGCATGAGTTCCTAATTTCTAACTCATTCCAAGCACTACCCCTTTTTACCCACATCCCGTGCTATTGCGCTTTTCGTAGGCAAAAAAGGAGGGAATGAAAAAATATATGCCCACGTCCCTTCAGGACGTGACAGTATCATCCGGATCTGTCTCCATAATGACCTTAATAGTTTTTCAACATTCGGTATGAAAAATTAATATTACATTAAAAAGCTGAGATCTTGTCGACAATAAATATTATTTCTTCATTACCCGATGGATTTTGACATATTTCTGGAAAAAGAGAAAACATTTTTCTAAATCGATAATAACAAACTTACAGGATTGCAAGAAAATTGGTGACCGTGACGCCCCATTGCCATTTTTAAATGATAAATGAAACAAAGACAGGATGTCCGATTTATGTTGAGCCTTCAAAATAACTTTAAAACAATGAAGAAAAAAATGGCTTTCTAATGGAATATTTTTAAGTCGACCTTCTCATAGCTTTGGCAGTTATACCCGTGGTGAAATGGACATGTCCATCGTTTTTCCCTCAATGTTTATGTGAACGTTTTTATAACTCGTACCTTCTGAGATGTAACTTTATCTGACAATAAGTCACGGACGCTCTTCGTGGAAACACCGTCTACATACGATGCTCGACTGGCTAAGTAGCAGGTGACAAATCAATAGTCGGTACCAATTTTGATGAAAAATGGTAGAATCGCAACGGTATACCACACGAGGCAGCTAGACGGATAATTAAAGCTATCTTGCAGGGAGGTCCTACCATCTAAATGAAGGAATTCAAAAGTTACCAAAAGTCTCGAACATCGGAGGCCCTTATCGTTCATTTTATGCGAAATACGATTGCGCCAATACAGCGTCATTCTTTAACACCGACTAACGTGGTTAATAAGACAATACAATCAATGGGTATCGGATTTAAAGCGTGCATTTAAAGTAAGCACGGATTATAGGAGTGGGTGTTTGCACCGTTTTTGAAATCGATTTTAGGATAAAAACATCGAAGTTCCTGTTTTATCAATTGTTCAAGCTATATGTTCATCGATCATCTTGAAACTTGGGGTGAACTTTATTATAGTTCCGTCATAAAAATCTGAAAAAATAGTGGTCTTGTTTTTAAAATATCAAGGTGATCCTGAAATCTTCGAAGCGCCTCCACGAGGATGAAGCTCGCAGCTGTCACTCGATGGAAAAGTAGGAAATGTTTTTTCGGAAGTCTGAGGGGTTATCAAATATTTCTACTGCTAATAGTTGTTGTTTCTTAGAATAAGCAGTCGGCTGTACGAGAAATACGAGAGAAACTATGCTTTGTCCGCGTCGTGCGCGCCTATCTGAGGCGAATCTAGGCACTTCGCTCATCGCAGCTGTTGATAAAAATGTTAATCGACCTTCAAAAGGACGTACATACTATTTTAACGACATAGACATATGACCTTATCCGATTCGACTAACCCACGGGTGTTGAGGAATTTCTAGTCATGAGCAGTGAAACCTGTGCAGAAATGTGACCGGGCATTCCTTTTTCGTATCAGGCCCTGACCAGATTTGCCTCCTATGTTTTCCGAATCGGGCCCTCCCATGAAACAAACCAGGAAAATCGCGAAATCGTTTTTTCACGACTTACTCTCTACGTTTGGAAATTACAATCTTCTGGCCGGAACACATTGTGAGCAAGTCCATCTCCACATAATGTCTACCCGCCCAGAACATTGACATGTCCTGAAAAGTGGAGCCTGCCTTTAAGAACTGCGTAAAGCTACTTTGCTCTTTATCTCATCAAAGATATTTATAATTGATTAGGATGAAACTAATACATCTGTTGTAATTCTATTTACAATAAAACCGTTGACCATTCACCATTAAGCCACTAACCATTAACCAACATTAAATAAAAGCATTCGTTTCATCAATAATAATCGACGTTGATAAGAATGCTTATCATAAACACCAGGAATATAATAACTTATTATTTGACCATAACGAATAATCAAATTATTTAATGAGGCAAACAAGTAAAGTAGGTCATCCGTGGTTTTTGAACGCCTGGCCACCATTTGAGGAAATATTAATGTTCTGGGCGGGAAGATATTGCCTAAATGTATTTCACCAACAATCCCCCAAGTGGCTATGAGCGAAGCGCCTCGCTCAAGCAAGGTACCATCGTACGAGGATAAAACTTCGTCCTCTGCGCAATACCACGTACAGAAGTATTATGCTTACAGCGTGCGCTTACGCTTATGATTATGCGATACTCGTGAAAATTCTTTGCCCTCGAGGCCTTCAAATCGACGAGAAATGAGGAGGGAAGTGATGGTGTACTGGCAGGGCTCTGCACAAGAAGTAAAGCGACGACTAGACAGGAAAATTATCAGGTACTAGAAGGGCTTTTGGCGATATACCCGAGTAAAATAGATAGTACAGTCGAACCTCGATATAACGAATCTCAAGGAAAGTTCGTTATATCGAGTTTTCGTTGTATTGAGGTTTCGGTATATCGAGATCATGTTCCGTAAAGTGTTCGTTGAAAGGATATATTAGTACTACAAATATAAGGATATTCTTTGAAGAAATAATGGTTTAAATTAGAGTAATTTTCACAAGCAATTAGCAATTAGAGCATACTGTATATTATTTTGTCGTTGTATGAAGATTTCGGGTGTCTATTGGAAGGAAATGAACAAATGTTAGTTGTATCGAGGTTCGAGTATATTGGGTAGTAATGATACTCATTATTTCACAAGTATCACAAAGTCATAAGCGTAAGTGCACACTGTAACATAGCACTTCTGTACGTGGTAGAACAATTGATCGAAGTCTTATCGTTGTACGATGGGACCTTGGTTACGCGAAACGCTTCACTTGAGGCCATCTGGCAGATTGTTGGCGGAATACATTATCAGGCATTGTCTTCTTGGCCAGAACGTTGCTATTTCATGACAAGGTGGCCTCGGTTTTGAAAACCACGAACCACCTGCATTACTTTTTTGCCTCGTTAAATAATTTGGTTATATCATATGTTCAAATCAGTACTTATTGTAATATCGGTTTTTATGGTAAGCATTTTTATTCTTGCAGATTATCATTGATGGAAAGAATGCTTAGAATGGTGAATAATCACTTATAAATATATTCGATCGGGTAGAATGCAAAGTAGCTTTACCCAGTTCTTAAGGGGTTAGGCCACAGTAACGGGTATAAAAACATGTGCGAATTTAACAATTTTTTTTCTTATGAAAAAGTGTTTCGCTCATATAATTAATTACACATTTATTTAGTATGAATATCAAGCTGTTAGAAAATATATATATTTTTTTTTTCGATTTACAAGATGGCCGCCTACAAATATTTTCTTTTGTTATCTTTTTTGTTGGGCGCTCCGCGGCGTGACATTTAGCATCCACCATTTTTTACTTAGAACAAAAAATAAAAATTCTCGTCAATCTACATTAGAATACGTAGCGAAGTACGTACGGAATTTAAAAAAATATTGTTTTATTCAAAAGTTGTGGGTATTTGAATTGAGCTGTAGGTATTTGAATGAATTTTCAGTGAAAAATTTCGTATAAAACTGCTCATAAAATGAAACGTTTTCGATTAATCAGAAATTCCGTACGTACTTCCCTGCGAAATGCAATTAGGAACGTAACTTTTAAATTTGAAGTAAATCGAGTGAAAATTGTTGAAGTTATTTGTCATGCCAATTGAAAAAAACTGTTTCGAGAAAAAAGCGTTTAAAGTTTAGGTACTCCATGGCCGTACTAGAGATGGGCTTACGTTATATGCTCAAAGTCGGTGAAAAAAAATGTTCTTCCTACAAATCGAATAATAACTTATTCTTATGACAATAAAGCACCGTTTTAGCAACAAAAAATCAATATTTCGAAAATTCTTGTGGCCTTAACCCTTGAAGTCAGGTTCCACTTTTGAGGAAATGTAAATGTTCTGGCTGGGTATGCATTACGTGAAAGCGCCGGTATACTTGCTTACAATGTACACCGGCCAGAACATCTTAATTTTTCAATATAGAGTGTAAGCCGTAAAAAATGATTTTATGTTCTCACCGGTCTGTTCTATGAAAGGACCCTGCCAGCTGAATCAGACGAGGCATGCCTGACTCAACATAAAGTAGGAAATGCCCGATCATACTTTTTACACGGGCGATTGTCGTTGATGCAAAAACATTATAAACATGAATTGGCCGGACGATATTTTCTCGAGCGTGGAACTGCGTGGTCGTGAAATTATGATTCTGTGTTGGTTGGTCTCCAAACTTTTTCCACGCGAAAGCGGCAAGAGCACGGTATGTCGGCGGCGTGTACAAGAGGCATGTACAGACCATGTGCCCGTAGGTGAGTTCTCGACGCGAAGCACGTAATGCGAGGTCTTCATTTATTTAGTTAAGCAGATATGCCATTACTCCGTAGATAGAGCTCGTAGAGCCTCTTGTAGCGTCGTCAAAAAACTATCCCTACCTTCCCACTGGGTATATGGTCGGAGAGTGGTTCTTTTATCACCCCTCAATGTCTTGTTATACCCTCGTTCTGCTTCTTTTCTCTTTTCATTAAGCTCTTCGTTCTTTTTCTTTACTTGCGTGACCAATTTTTCTCGTCCCTTATCCGTCCCACGGCTTCCGAACAATATGACTTGCTTCATTGCCAAATTGTCGATTTCATATGCCCATTTAAACCATTGCTTTTAGCTACCGCAAGCATGCTGTGGCAGAATGAAATAAAAGGCGATTTCAGTGCAATACGGCCTAAGATGTACATCAATGTACATCTTAATGTACATGCGGACATAGGTCCTATCCCCTACTTTAAGAATTGTATTGCCGTCGTCAGGGAGACAAGGATACAAATTCACTAGGGGCACTTTGACTCCGCTTAAGGGGTAAGGCCACTGTAACGGCCCAAAAAAAAAGGTTTTTTCACTAATTTTTTGCTCCCGAAATTGAAGGTATTTGAAAAAAAACTTTTAATGGTGTTATCGGGCATACATTAAACTTTATTATAAAATTTTTTTACAGTAAAAAAAAACAAAATGGCGGTTCCACAGCTATCTTCCCGGGACATGTTTTGCTTCCAGGGCTCCGCGGCACGCAGCACCACTGGTGCACTTTTGAATCTAGAACAAAAAAAAAAACCATTAATCTAGAGGGCTATAGCTAGAGAATGTCGATCGGATTTTAAAAAGTATCAATTTTTGTGGATTTGGCGTGCGTTTGAAAAAAAAAATTGATTTTTGACGAAAAAAACGGCAAGTTTTTTGTTAATAAAAAATCAATAAATAAAGTTCTTGAAAATTCCGATCGACATTCTCAAGATAATGTAAATGTTCACATCTGGTTAAAATTTCAAGTAAAAAAAATGAAAATTGTTCGAGTTATGCTGCGTGCCATTTTGAAAAACCATGTTTCGAGAAAAACGCGTTTAAAGTTTTGCGAATAGTTTTTTATTGGAAAAAATTAAAAAAAGAAGAAGCACAGGACCTTTTTTTTCTTATTCTAGAGGGTTTAAACTATTTTTTAAGCCAATAAAAAAAAATCGATTTTTCAAAAAATTCACAGTGGCCTTACCCCTTAAGGCGTTACCCCCACTTGTAGCGCAAAAAAGGCCTTTTTCATTATTTTTTTTAAAGAAAACTACAAAACTTTTTTAATCGATCAATATACCATCTTAAAGAACACATCTTGAAGAACTTTCAGTAATTTTTTTATTGAAAAATATTACATTGTTTAGTGGCAAATGGCCATCAATGAAATAATGTTTTTATATACACGGTTTGCGGTGACCAACATTGCGGCGAAGTGGATCATCTGAAAAAAAAATGTGGATGGATTTAGTCAAATATAAGTATAAACTAGTCTTTAATCGAAGGATTTTACAAAATATTTATTTTTCACAAAATGGCGGATAGTCAAAGTTAATGGTTCGATTTTAACGAAAAAAACTGCCGTTTTTTGGCTATAAAACGGCCATTTTTTTCGAAAAAAAAAATCGAACGATTAAAGACTACATTTTTCCGTATTAAATAAGCCTGCAAAATTTCAAGAAGATCGGTTCATTAGTGTTCGAGTAATCTTGGTCACCGACTTCAGAAATGCCATTTTGAGAAAAACGCGTTTAAAGTTTCAACTTCCGGTCGTTTACACAACGAATTCTTCTCTTTCAACGCTCATATCTCAGTCAATTTTGTTCGGATCCACTTGAAATTTTCAGGACATATTCTCAGATACTTATACTTAAAAAAAAATGCAATAAAAAAATGGATTTTTTCAAAATCGCAAGTGGCGGTAACCCCTTAACACATTAATATAGTAATTAATCGGTCCACTCGCAATGAGTACACATTAGACTAAAATACTTTGCACATTTAACCATCCGTACACACTTACATTGAAAGTCACTCGGTCAATGCAAACTCCTCGAATATGAGAGTGATCGTTGACAGAACAGGTAATATCCCCGTGACTTACCGGTGGTCCATGTTCCACAGGCTCTTATAACCACTAGTTTGCGACTGTGATTTCTTGATTTTTCAATGACTCTGTGTACATTTTTCTAGTTCGCCGCGATCCGATTACAGTATTTAACAGTTGCGGCCCTTAAAGTCATTCACCCGGTGAGTTACACATTACTATACTAGATGGGTAGAAAGAACATTGAATTTTCTTAACGAACCACTAGAACTCTTATTTAAAGAAATGCTAAAGTATTACTTCATTTCGATTCAGTTTTGACAAGCAGGAGTGAATCGATACCTAACAGTAGTTGAAATTTGTGACATTTCTCTGTACATAGAAATAAAAATATTTGCGTGTGTGTGCGAAGGCGTGGAGCGGGGTGTGCACCGCAGAGATCAGTATAGTACGTTGTGTACCAAGGAGACAAAGTGGAATTTTTACGCCGAGCGCGATGTTTTCAGTACGAGTCGTAGACAAGCGCGCGAGGCGAAGACGAGTACTGAAAACATCGCGCAAGGCGTAAAAGCCCCTGTCCCCATGGTGCGCAAGACTATTTTTGTAATAAAATCATGTTTTCCGAGCGTTTATATTGTTAAATACATATGGCTGCAAGCACGTGCAGAAGGTGTATTGCATACGGGGCGTAGCCCCCCCCCCCCGTAGACACCAATCATAATATTGAAATGTATCAACACTATTTCATACACTATCTTATGATCAATTTATAACAAGGCGTTCACCGTTCACCCGCCCGAACAAGCGAGGAAAACATAATCGCGTTATATGTATGTTGCGATACATTTTCGAATGCATCATTATATTTGAATGTACTATTTGTAAAGATTATTTCGCGATGAATAAATATACGTTATTTATCCCGATACAAGTTTATCGCGGTGTCACGTGAAAGTGAGATTGTGTTTCTTCCCGTAAATAACGCGTCAACATACGTAATACCGCGACTGAACGACTGATGGCAGCACTATCGCTCACAGCTGTATCACAAAAGCGTTCAATGATCCTGAGCGAGGGAAATGCGCACGCGCAAATTTTTAAGGCCTAGGCCCTACAAAATCTCTTGGGTCCCGTCTACGAGCGTGAAAAAGCGAAGAAAACATGGTTGTCGTATATAAATGATATTTTCCTCAGACACTATTTATTTTTCGAATATAGATTTTCTATTTTTATATTTCCAGTTCAAGAAAAAACTGATCACTTTCCAAACCACAATTTCAATTACTAAGTCATGGCTAATTATCAGGGCATTTTTTCTTCGGAACGATATTTCCGATTGCCTGAGTAATGGGTAATTCAAGAAAGTTGTAATCACGAAAATAATGGGCAAGCGCGCCGGAATATACTGCCAATTAGCAAAATAATTGATTAGAGTGAAACAATATTTTCAATTACCTAAAATAAATATTGGTAATTAATGAAAATTAGATTTTAGATTATCAAAAGAAATTGATGGAACATGTTTCTACAGTCATTTACATAATAGGCAATTAAGCTACGAAGCAATATTAATTATCCACGAATACAGTAAAGTTACGATGATGATGAAAATATCGTTCGAGTTATAGAACTGATTGGCATCAAGTCGGAAGTAGATCGGGACGTAAAAAGGAAAAAAAGACACAGCGAGAGAAGCACAACCAGGGATACACAGCGAGAAAGAGGCACAGTCAGGAAAACACAGACAGAGGCCGATTGTCGAATTCTTCATCTTGAACGTCTTACAATATATAAAATAAAATATCAGCCCTCATAAATCCTCTTGAAAATTCAATAAAAGCAATGCTATCAAGACGGATGGATACAAAGTGGAAATACAATTTACATTTGATAAGATCTTTTCTGTAATCTTAAAGGACGTGATGAAGATACCTCCACATTAGTCGTACGTGTCGGAATTATAGATATAATGGAAGTGTTATCGAAAGTTCGTTTCGAAGCGTGCTCGTTGAGATATAGATATTGAAAGATTTCTTTACGTATTTGGCGTCGAGAAGCTGCCGCTAATATATATTGAGACGTACAGGTCCGTCTCAGGCGCGAAGCCTCTACCACAAATTCTAACAAACCGACCCATGATGAGAGTAGGGGAGGGGGAATCATAAGAACTCAAGTAAATAGGTATGAAATCATAAGAACTCAAGTAAATAGGTATGACCTTCAAAGAACACAAATGTACATAAAAAATACAAGGTCACAAAACAATAAGCGGGAAGAATGACGATGTAGAGAAAAAAATATAAAAGAAACAATAATAGTATAAAAAGTTAACAATAAAGGGAAGGGGAACAAGACGTTAGAAAGAAAAAACAGAAAAGCAACAAAAACAACGGGAAAATAACAATTATTTCAATTAAGAAAAAAGTGAACAATTAAGGGAGTGCTGGGTAATCAGGAAGGGAAAGGCTAAGAAAACGCGGGATATAAGGGAGGGGTTTCTGCTTCTACTCGTCTTCCCTATATATGCTGCATGAAGTAGAATTACGTTTCTCCTTTAAGCAGTAAATCTCGTATGAGGTCGAAAAAAGCCCTTTTGCTGAGTTCAATGCTCCCGGGTGGAAGCGAATTCCACATGTATACAGCTGAAATGCCGAAGGAGTGTCTCTGGCATTCAGTTTGAAAATGACGAATGGCCAGGTAATCATGCTCCCTGCGAAGAGGCATATTGTTGCTACGATTATTTATTTTCAGCTGCCACTAAGGTACGCCGGCCTGCCCGAGCGGAGGACCTCATGGGCTATTCGTAACATATAAAATGTTCGCCTTTCGTCCAGTCTTAATCAGGGTAACTTCGCCCAATATAGCGTAATATGCACAAACCACTTCGCATCGAATATGAAACGCACACAAGAATTTAAAGCAACCTTAAGAATAGTGTTGTGTTCTTCGGATATCCCGAATAAGATACCGCAGCAGTAATCGAGTATTGGCATTATAAGGACAGACACAAATTTGACCCTAGGGCGCTGTGGCAGGAAACTTCTTCAGGTTTTCAAGATATAGAGCCGTAAGCTAGTCATTTTTGCAACGTTCTTTGCTTGATCTGATTAAAACATTTTCGTTATCGATTTTGCCGATGCAGCGATCAAGGTGGGAGACTGGACTTTTGATAAATATTTGGAGATCGTGTGCGGACATGTTGTAAGCTACAGAGGACAGTGCATATCTCAGGTCAAACATGTAGAGCGTGAAGAAGAGTGGACAGAGAACCGATCCCTGTGGGATACCAGACATAACCCTGGCGAAAGACGACTGGGAGCCATTCGCATCGGATACTGCCTGGAATCTACTACTTATATAGGATTTCACCTATATATGTAGTTTTACGCTATAACCGAAGTAGAAATAGTAAGTTCTTGAGTTTGTCAAGGAGTGTGTCGTGATCGACTCGATCGAAGGCTTATGAGAAATTGAAGAGAACCATCACCCTTAGCATTCTTTCATCTATGCCCTGTCGTACATGGTACATAGAGAGAGATAGAGAGAGAGAGAGAGAGAGAGAGAGAGAGAGAGAGAGAGAGAGAGAGAGAGAGAGAGAGAGAGAGAGAGAGAGAGAGAGAGAGAGAGAGAGGGAGAGGGAGAGAGAGGGAGAGAGAGAGAGAGAGAGGGTGGAAGGGAGGGATTGATTGATTGATTGATTGATGTAATGTAAGATGCCGTGGTAGAACCATAGGAAAAATTTTGATACAGTGAGAATATACATAATGGCGATAAGTAAAAATATAAGTTATAATTACACTTACAACTAGGGTGTACAAATAAAATTAATATTATGATTCCATAATACTATGGAGTACGAATGCGAAATAGAAATAGACCTGCTAGAACAGTGCGAACTTAAAATTAGAGTATTGATACAGTTCCGTGGTTGCAAGAATGTAGTACAATGTGTACTATACAGTGTGAGCATTTACGCTCGGATGAGAGGAATTGTTCAATACTTACAATTAAAGCTAGGGCCTAGGAGCCGTACGCAAATTACGTAACGCAATGGGGGGGGGGGGGGGGGTTGGCAAGGCGTTACGGTGTACGTACATGGGGTGGTCAAGGTTTGCGTTACGTCACGATTTTAAAACTGCCAGAAATAGCCAAATTTCTGCATGTTCAAGTTTTTTATTTAAACCTCGCGTGCAATTTTACCATGGACAGCGCACAGCTTTCTTAACGCAATGTCAGTTAAGGGGGGAAGTCAATGTGTGAGACATTGCACAGTGGCTTTCTCACATCCCCCAAGCAAAGTTTGAAGGACTTTTTTTTCGTTTAAATTCTTGAAAGTACATGCATTGAAAAATATGTTGGCAACATTTTTACTCACAAGTCCGAAAATTGACGGAGTTATAGTCACATTAGTGAGAACAGGTAGCGCGACCGGTTAGTGCCCTCAGTCCCTACATGTGTGGCATCATTTCCAATAGATAAAGTATAGGCTCTTATTATTTTGTGAACTATCATGAAGATGAAGAACCGTCATATCGCCCGCGACTAGATACTTTAATGTAAGTATCAATATGCTAGAAAAAACATAACTTTATATCAAGAAAAACGTAACGAAAACATTGAACGCGTTTTTCTCGAAACTAAAATTGGGAAATTTTGCGTTGCGTAATTTGTATACGCTCCCCTAGAGATAACCAAACAATATATGAATGTATAAAGATAAGGTAAAGTAAAGATAAAGTAAATGGACTAGCTGATCCGACAGTAGATAAGTGAGATCAGGTGATGTCTTAAAGCGATGTTGCATCGTTGCTCTCTAGTTCGCCAGGAGATGAAGCCAGGAGTTTCGTTTTTAGTGAATTATAAATGTAACAAGCGACACCGCCTCCTTTGGTACAGACCCTGTCATTTCTTATGAGAAAGTAATCGTCTATATGAACTAAGCGGCTATAAATAAGACAACGGAGCCATGTTTCGGTCATCTAGATAATGTGATAAAAGTGTGTAGATAAGAAAGCTTTAAGTAGTACAATGTGTCCCAAGAGAGAGTTGGCATTGATGTTTGCTATAGTTATGTTAGAGTTGTAGTCCAATGGTGTATCGATTTGTACGGTGCGCGGTAGTTAGATTACTTTCTTCAGGTCGGTCTAAGAGTGTATATTGATGATAAGAGAGCCATTCGTTTTTCTGTCATAGATTGAACCTGATTTTGTCCGTACATATTTATACGCATTTTCATGTGCTTTGGCTTTGTCAGATAAAAGAGCTTGTACGTGCTTACCGGGAGCAATTCGTTGACGTAGATTACCCCTTTTTGATCGATAGAAAAGACTTCGCGTACTGTGAGGTCTCTTTTTCACGTTTCTTAGAGAAAATAAAGTCTCTTATCATCGGGGATTTCAGCATGACAATCAAAGTTTTGCGCGTCTATTGAATGTGTTGAGCGCTGGTGGACGGGTCACCTACAGTATTGGAGTTGACGAACATCAAGTACATCACTAATTAGGTTCAGGTCTTCCAAAGGCTTCTAAAACCTTAGCCACGATTTGACGAGAAGAGTTCGTCACTTAGATCGGAATGCCAGACGAAGTAATTTCGGTAGACTTGAAGATATTTTCAACGTTATTCAGTCGATTCGACATAATATCAATTCTAGCTTTGATGCCGTTTAATTCTACCTGTCATAGCTTCTTGGGTAGTTGATGAGATAGCGCAATCAGTGTGAAATGTAGCTCCACAATTACCGGTACAGGTGACGGTGGATCCACTAGTCAGTCGCTCGCAAATACCGCAACGTGTCGACATAATTAATCGAGTGATAATGAATAGAAGACGGTAATAAAATCAAGTAGTCGCAGTATGCTAAGATCGATCGTATCATAACGTGAATAGTTAGGATAAGGTAGCACCGACTGATCAGTGCGCAGTTCCGGAATAGATCGCACCCTTATTTACTTTTGTTTACTCGCTGCTGATACAGATATTTGGTACGGAAGGGGTATGGTCGTACGGACGCTTTGAGGTACAAGCGATGATAAAACGCGCATGCGTTCGGAGTGGACGGAGAATCGACGACAGTAGAGTGGTGTGTGGTTGAGAAAAGGCGTGATCAATACATACCGATACCAGCAAGACGGATATAGGTACTAGCCAAAGTCGACGGTGTGAGAGCGAGTTATCCAGCAGTGATCCACCGCACATGCGTGTGAAGTTGAAGGAGAGGCGACGACAGTACAGTGATGTGCGGTTAAGAAAGGGCGCAATCAGTACATACCAATACCAGCGAGATGTATATAGGTGTTAGCCAAAGTTGATGGTGTGGGAGCAAGCGATCCGACATAACCCATTTGTGATAGGTGAGACAAGGCAAAATTTCGCCATTTCAATTTGTTCGTAGTTCGAAAAGCGCATAAATTACAGTCAATGAAGGACGGAGATGATGTATAGCAGTATAGTGCGTGCTATGGACCTGCAAAAAACCGCCCTTATGCGATAAATGCACAATCAAGTCGAAAACCAGAGGAGCGAAAAGCAGTGCTACTGGAGGTACTCACAGACGAAGAGAAGAGAGACAGCGAGTGAGTGAGTGAGTGAGTGAGTGAGTGAGTGAGTGAGTGAGTGAGTGAGTGAGTGAGTGAGTGAGTGAGTGAGTGAGTGAGTGAGTGAGTGAGTAAGTGAGTGGAGTGAGTGAGTGAGTGGAGTGAGTGAGTGAGTTGAGTGAGTGAGTGGAGTGAGTGAGTGGAGCGAGTGAGTGGAGTGAGTGAGTGAGTGGAGTGAGTGAGTGAGTGGAGTGAGTGAGTGAGTGGAGTGAGTGAGTGAGTGGAGTGAGTGAGTGAGTGAGTGGAGTGAGTGAGTGAGTGGAGTGAGTGAGTGAGTGGAGTGAGTGAGTGAGTGGAGTGAGTGAGTGGAGTGAGTGAGTGAGTGAGTGGAGTGAGTGAGTGGAGTGAGTGGAGTGAGTGAGTGGAGTGAGTGAGTGGAGTGAGTGAGTGGAGTGAGTGAGTGGAGTGAGTGAGTGGAGTGAGTGAGTGGAGTGAGTGAGTGGAGTGAGTGAGTGGATTGAGTGAGTGGAGCGAGTGAGTGGGGCGAGTGAGTGGAGCGAGTGAGTGGAGCGAGTGAGTGGAGCGAGTGAGTAGAGTGAGTGAGTGGAGTGAGTGAGTGGAGTGAGTGAGTGAGTGAGTGAGTGAGTGAGTGAGTGCGCGAGTGAGTGAGTGAGTGAGTGAGAGAGAGAGAGAGAGAGAGAGAGAGAGAGAGAGAGAGAGAGAGAGAGAGAGAGAAGTTATGAACGCACGCAAGCAGCTTAAAGGGGTGACCTAGTAAGAGCAGCGTAATTGTCGGCTCGAGGAGAGAGCACTTTACATGACCACGAGGGGCGGCAGTTCGTAAAACACACTGACGTAACTTATTAGCGCTGTAACTTTAAGGCGAGGGTAAGGGTTTCAGCGTGAAAAAAAAACACTTTTTTGCGAATTCTTTTCATCTATATGGAAAGAGTAAATTTATTGAAACCTCTTGTACATTGTTAAGTGTCATTTCAAGAATATTCCGTGAAATTTGTACGTGAAAATATCCACAAACAAGCCGGCGCCGCGTTTTTCTCGAAACCACCTTTTCAAAGGCCGTGTTCACTGCCATTTGAAAACTACATGACCGATTCATTTCAAACTTGGTACACACGTTCTACATATAAAATACCTCCCCCCAACGGTTAGTTTGAGATTTTTTTTACATTGAGGGGGTTTTTCACCCACCAAATGGCGGAATTTTTCGTGAAAAATAGCACTCTTCACTTTACATGACCACCAAAAATTTAGAAATGAAAAAAAAAAATTATCAAAGGCCGTTGGGGGGGGGAGGATTTGATCATACTTCGACTAAATTTTAATGGTACTTGATTTCAGATAATTTCTAGCTGAGATACAGTGAACACCGCAAATCGTGACCGCAAAGGCGTTCTTGGAAAAGCTTTGTCACCGGCTTGTTTATTGATATTTTCGCGTACAAATTTCACGGATTGTTCTTGAAATGACACTTAACGATGTCATTTTCACTTAACGGTTTCAATAAATTTGCTCTATCCATATAGATGAAAAAAATTCCCAAAGAAGTGTTTTTTTTTCACGCTGAATCCCCTACCCTCGCGTTAACCGCCATTTATTTGCGGGTATTAACGAGGCAGAGGCTTCACTGGTAACAAGATGCAATCGGATAGTATGCTGATTGGAGCATTCAGAATAAAAGTAATAGTGCCAAGTTCAATGCATAAACTTTATTTTCGATTGTTGTATATACGTATATTGATGCATTGCATACAGTATTTTCTGTTCATTCCAATTCCAATTATTTTCTTTAATAATAGTTATTGGTATTTAATTATGCTGCGTGTAATTCATTTATAATTTATGTTTATATGTTACTAAAGCTGCCATTATTACGCTTACTTTTGAACAATGGTATGCATATGAAATATTCATCGAGACAACCAACAGCGATACATATTACGCATCAATGGTCGAACACTGATGGAATATTGCTGAAAGGATTAATTATTCGGATGAATGCGAATAACGATGTTGAAAATGTGATGAATTTTATGTATCGCTACCTTCGAATAATGTAAAATGCTAACTAAGGTATTGCGCAACAATCGCTAAAACTCGTTCTGGAATACATTATTTTTGCATTCCAATAACATTGGAAATGCAAACCGGCACACGCCATCGGAGCGCTCAAAAGAATCGTGTGTTGGAATAATTTACCAGGCGAATTAATTACGAGGGTGGGGTGAAAAGTTTCCGGCCTGACCAAGAGATGGTGCCACTAGGTCTAGTTTTGGAGCGGCGTCCTACAGTACCATTCCTACCAAGCTTGTATGTACAGTTTCAGCCCAATCGCTACGTTAGTTTGCGTTTGAGAGCACATTGCGCGAGACGCTTCCGTTGTTTTCGTAAAAATGGAAAAATTGGAAAAACGTGCTGTCATCAAATACTTCCATTTGAAAGGTTTTACACCAAAACAAATAAAAGAAGAGATGGATTCAGCACTAGGAGACTCCTCCCCATCATATTCAACTATTAAGCAGTGGGTTTCTGAATTTAAAATGGGTCGTGTGAGCACCTCTGACGAGCCTCGCTCAGGACGGCCCGTTGAAGTCACAACTCCAGAGATGATTGAAAAAATCCATAAAATAGTGTTGGAAGACCGCAAGTTGAAAGTGCATGAGATAGCTGAGACCTGTAGGATGTCAGCTGAACGTGTGCGAAATATTTTGCACAACCATTTGAACATGGAAAAGCTGTGTGCAAGGTGGGTGCCGCGTTTGCTAACGCTCGACCAAAAACTGCTTCGAAAAACCATTTCTACCGACAATTTGGCGTTGTATAGGCGTAATCCAAACGAATTTTTGCGTCGATTCATAACTGTTGATGAGACATGGGGCCACCACTACACTCCTGAAAATAAAGAACAGTCAAAACAGTGGGTTGGAAAAGGGAAACCAACCCCAAACAAGGCAAAAACAATTTTATCGGCAAACAAGGTTATGGCTACTGTTTTTTGGGATGCGTGAGGAATTATATACATTGATTACCTTGAAAAGGGTAAGACTATCACTGGTCAATACTACGCAGAGTTATTGCAACGTTTGAAGCACGAGGTGCAAATTAAACGACCTCATTTGGCGAAGAAAAAAAGTTGTGTTTCATCACGATAACGCACCAGCGCATTCGTCGATTGTTGCCATGTCCAAAATCCACGAATTGAAGTTTGAATTGATGCCGCATCCTCCCTACTCTCCAGGCTTAGCCCCCAGCGACTATTACCTGTTTCCTAACCTCAAAAAATGGCTTGACGGAAAAAAATTTAAGAGAAATGAAGAAGTTATCGAAGCTGTACATCAGTATTTTGAGGAGCTTGACGAATCCACGTTTAAAACTGGCATAACTAAATTAGAACACCGTTATGAGAAATGTATCAGTGTTGATGGAGATTATGTTGAAAAATAAAGCAAAAAATTTTTTTTAAATATCGTTTTTCTTAGTCAGGCCGGAAACTTTTCATCCCACCCTCGTATACTTTTTCTCCGCCCGAGACTATTTTCTATTGAGTTTTTACGGATCATAGAATTTTTATATATACTTCACACAGGTCCATTCATGCATTAATTATGCTAATATATGTATGCACATTCTTTCACCGAAATCGAAAATTTTACGGAAAGAAATCACATATTCATTTAGTGTCCAACACTGCAATTGAATTTATTTCCGTACATCTTTCTTAGAAAATTTTGACCGTTTGAAAACGATTTTTTCGACGTGTCATAATTACTCGCAAGTTCTTTTACTTATCAAGTATCAATTCAAAATAAATGACCTATCTTCCGACGGATTTAAAGTTCGAAACAGTTACATCCAAATGAAACGGCTTTGGAGAGCTCTCCATTTTTTGTAGCATGTGGCTTATCTATGTAAAGCACTCTTTTTTCAAATTCTTGATAAAATATCTTACCACTGCAAAAAAACATTAAGATCAATACTGACATTGATTTCTTCTTTACATAGTAATCAAAATACTATTAATATGGACATTTATGACTTCTTTTATTGAGGGAAGTTTTTGTTAAAATCCACTCTTTTTGAGCACCGCGGAGCAAAAATCATAATTATATTTAATATGTACTTGATACATAAGCTTGTATTTTCCCATCAATAGATGTTTCTATCCTACACTGAGAAAAAAGATACATTGTATGTGCAAAATGCATTTTGTTGTCTCGAAATTTTGTTGTTTCAACAGTTGCTCAGACATGCTAAATAAGCAGATAGTTTAAATGTATCTTTGGTTACTGCCCAACTATGCTGTTTTGTTTTCCCATCAAAAATCAAGTTGAACGTATTTAAAGATACAATTTTGTTAAACCAACTGAATTTTGGATGGATAAACGAATTTTTTTTTTCAGTGTAATTGAGACAAATGGAGTCCTTCAAACACATCTCCGAGTGCTATAAAAAAATTAGGAGAGTGTCAACGATGACATTCCAATCGCATTAAACTGTTTCCAGCATTAAGTAACAGATATTGAATTGCACGCTTTGAAAAATAAACTTCATCTACCTTTCTCTATTTTAGGAAACGGCTGTGTCATTCATGCTTCATTCAAAAGATTCTTGTAATTGTTTTTTAAAAAAAAATCTGACATCAGAGTTTACATTATGAAAATTGTGAGAATCGAAAAATTATATAAAATAATATTCAGGCCATGGGACTAAAGATTGTTTCAATAAAGCATCATTTTCTATTAGGTGGATTTTCCTACGCACCGTTTTTAAGCAAATTTCAAACCAATTTGCCGATGTAGTTGGCAATAAAAATCAAGGAGCATCCTACATTTCAAATGTCTCTGAAAGTCTTGGACATTCACCTGGAATGCATACAGAAGCTTTTTTTAATCCATTGCAGATCAAAAAATAAAAAGGCTGCAAGAGCAAAAACAACGGCACTTAAGTAGATGAAAACGAAAAAAGAAATCGACTCACGCTGACGAACAAAAAAGAAGACATGAAACTTCGGAGGATTCTCGAAACGCAGATAGTCTGCAAATTGGTGTGAGATACGACAATCGATCGTTTGATCAATACGTAAATCCCACGAGAACAAGTACGTCTGCTGCATCGGCAGTGAATGGATTGGCCAACATTCATGGACATTTGGTTCTGCCCGGCGTAAGGGTCGCATCGCCTACACTCCAAATAGTACTGAAAGACTTGCAACGATTTTTGCTGAAAATACAAAAATCTCGTGTACTCCTTGCGCATAATTGCCAGCTCGACTGTCTTCGTCCAATTCGTGTCATCAAGAGTGTAGCCATGGTTCAAGAATTTTAACCACTCATTAAGGGCTTTATGGACATACAATAGGGGAGATCGGTGCAGTCAGAGCTACCTCGCTACAAAAGAACAAAAAAATATTTCATAATGGTGCACACAGTGCAATCCGTGATGTTGAAGTTCTTCAGATGCTTGTGAAGCATTTACACATTGCCGATGATACCTTGACCGACCGACTAAAGAGTTCTCAGATGGTATTAGACACAGAAGAGGAGTCCGGCAAGGCAAGTGACATACAGAAAGTGCTCTAGCACCACTAGTAGGAGTGATTTCTGCTCGCAAAAGAAAAAAAAATGGGACACGCAAAAATAACATTTCATACTTTGATTAACATTCACGTTACTCAAGGCGATCAAGCAGTAATTGAATTGTTGTCGGAGCTAGTGGGAGGGAAACCTCATGACATCAAATCGAACGCAATACTTAATGTTGCGATAGACTTCATACGAAGCGTAGTGCAGTCTTAATTAAGCTTCTCGTCACGAATGTACTTTTAACGCACGCGTACGATAATTTTAAAAAGTTACCCATTAATTAACTAGATTACTAAGTTTATATATGTAATTAATTACCATTCAAAACATCTATAACACTGTTATCTTCTGCGAAATATTATCCAAAGCATAGATATTACATATTTTATAGTTCAGCAGCATAGCTATGTGCTCAAGCAATGTTATTTTTTAAAATAAAAACTTTATTATAATAAGTGCCATATTATTTAAGTAAATGAATAAAATAAAAATATCACTTCGTGCCCCAATACAAATACGTAGGGGAGGCCGGGGTTCAAAGTGCCGGGGGTGTTATTCCTCCAAGTGACAATTCTTACTTGCCGTCCCGGCGTCACTAAATGACTGCCGAACGCGACGCTAGGTGCCTCTACCGTTTTCGATGCCCGTATCATCCCGTGACGATGTCCTAACCGATGTCTTACCGAGAGTTAGGTAGTTTGGGAATAAATTTCAAGACAGTTGGTTTTAAAAAACAAAACAACTAAAACCATATTTATTTGTGTTGTATCGAAGAGTGGAGATGTTCACTCTCCGGAGTTCTTTATGAAAGTGTTACAATTTTATTTACATCTCAGAAGGGGGATACACATTCCTCCCCTTAAACGAAATATCCAATTTTCATTGATAGTGGACCCAACAGAAACAGGATAAGAAAAACAAAGAAAAACAGCGAATATACAAAAAAGGGGAGGGATGAGGATTTGTAAAATACGTTTTATATGATGCTCACGTAGCCAACAGCCCTCATTGCAGAATGCAGTTTGTTAATTATACCTTGCCTTTTAATTATTAAAAAAGGGGAAGCGTAGTAAAAAATGTGCGCGAAGTTTCAAAATCTCCTCATGAGAATTTCCCATTTTTAGTCTTTGGACTCGTGCCACATGTTAGTAAGCCTCATGAAAATTTCAATTAGTCCCCGCTTTTTCAAGCAACTGATATTGAATTATTTCTTACGTCGTAACAGTATTCACCATAACACCCGATGCAATTCGGAGGTGTCTACGATTTTCTATCTCGATGAGTAAGTGGTCAATCTTGTCAAAATTTTGCAGTTGGAAGTAAAATACCTTTGTACAAGTGCTATTAAAATTGGAAGGCTTTCCTACTTTTTTAAAGCTGGAGCTGAACCTGCTCAAACGTTGGCTTCTTTTTTTCTTTTGAAGGTGAGCCTCGTTTTTGAGTAACTGACCTGCAGCCGTGCTGCTGCCATCTAAAGCATTGCTAAGACCGCCATACAGTGTTGGCTCACGGCCACATCTAGTGATAGAAACGACTAGATGTCATAAGGGTTAAGGAGTAGGAGATGTTATGAAAAATCGGGATGTCGGATGGGGATGTCCTGAGGTCGACTGTAATATTTACTGGATGTCATGAGGAGTGGGGTGGGCGGTCCTTGGGGAGAAGTGGGAAAACTTTCACGTCGTCTTACAGGCTTTATAAGTTAGCCTTATACTAAATTATTCAACCGGAGCTGTTTAAGTTCGGGGAATAATTAACTTTAGAACAACTGAACAGCCTAATATAGCAATCAAAATTTAGTTTTTTTTTTTTTCAAAGATATTGAATCTTTTTCGGCTGTTGTATTTAGAAAATTCAGAATGATGTAAAAAATTTGGATAAATATTTTACTTTCGATTTCTATCAACTGTTTCGAAGTCGGGGAGTATAATATCAAGATCCAACCATCGTAAAAACGACAGAATATATATATATATATATATATATATATATATATATATATATATATCATTATGCAAGGGACAACTCTTTGAACACGATTGTATTAGTTATCTCTATATAATATATCTTTTTTAAAATATAAAAACTACTGGGGATGTGAAGTGGAATATGGTGGGTAATGTAATAAGGTTGCATACACAAATTACGTAACACCAAATTCCCCAATTTTCGACCCCCCCCCCCCCCCCCCCGACTCTATTCCGTTACGTAACGGGTGTTTCAATGGCGACGGTTTGAACATTTTTTACTATTTTCAAAGCCCTTTTTTATCCAAGCAATCTTTAAAATGGTAATTATCAAAATTAAAAACAAACGCTTCGTACAACCTGTCACTGCGATTACAAAAATATCAACAACAACAAAATTGAAAATCGGTTACTAAGTTTTTGAGTATTCGCTGGGACAAGGACGAAATAGTTGGTTCGACAAAAACGTGTTCGAAGTTTTCGTTACGTTTTTCTTGATATAAAGTTACGTTTGTTCTAGAATATTGATACTTACATTAAAGTGTCTAGTCTCGGGCGATATGACGGTTCTTTATCTTCATTATAATGATGAGACTTTGCACTTCATCTATTGTGAAGGATGCCACACCTGGCTGTAAGGACTGAGGGTCCTAACCGGTCACGCTACCTGTTCTCACTAAAGTGACTGTAACTCCATCACCTTCCGGACGTTTGATATACAATTTTTCCAACATTTGCTTGGGGAAAGTGGGAAAGGGGGAAAGCCATCGTGCAACTTTTTTCACAATGTTTTTCCCCCTTAACTGACATTTCGTATGGAAAGCTGTCAATTTCCACGGTAAAATTGCGCGCGAGTTTTGAATTCAAAACTTGGACATGCAGAAATTTTGCTATTTCTGGCAGTTCTATCGTGACGTAACGCAAACCTTGGCCTCGCCCTCCCTCCACGTACGTAGGAATCGTATAAAGGAAAATTTTAAAAATTTTATAAAAACTACGGTCTTTTAACTCGTTTTATACAAAAATGATTACTATTAACTTTGTTTATACTTATTGTTAGTTCTCTGTAAACCGTTTTATGCCAAGCTGGTCCAAATCATTTTCATGTGAAAGTGTGATAGTATCGTGCTTGATTCCTTTTTTTTTTGGTGGAATCTTTTCGAGTAAATACGAGAGTTGGGTGGTCATCGACGGTAACGAAGTGTACATAACAGTGAAGACGAATATAGACGCCGTTTGAATTTAAATCGTTGTTTCCCGGTACGCAACAAAAACCCTTAGCAGGGTATTTTGTGAGCTCTTAGGCTTTATGCGAACGCGCGCGAACCAAACTAATCTCACGCCGACACGGCAAACTGCTGCGTTTATAGCCTCACTCTTATGAAGGCATTATAACCCACCTCCGTCCCGCCCCGCAATCTCAACAATACCCCTCAGCATTGGAGTCGCTTGCGAAAATGGGACTTTGAATGGCGTGCCCAATTTTTGGCTCTTATCGTGGGTGCAGCAGTTTCTAATTTATCATGCAGTCTATCGGCATTCTATTTCTTCTGACCTTCTAATACCAGCTTGAGTTCGCAAAAAAAAATTATATGTGTTTGGACGTTTGCCTTTTCTTGTGGTATGAAAATAAAATTGATTTTGACGAATTAGGAGTGAGGAGCACATCAACTTGTGTAATGGCGACAGAGATAACGGTTTTGCAGTTTTGAAGTTTTGTTTTGAATAATTGATGTTCTGAAAAGACGAAATGAATCACCCGTATGGGAATTGAGTTAGGGCTCTGAGTGGAGGCAAATTAATTTTCCTTGACTATATGTGAGCCTGTGTTTGAAAGCATAATAAAGACCCTTAAATAGTAGTCGCACTTTTAACTAATGACCTGTAGATGCATTATAAGTTATCCATTTTGTTACATTATTCAACTAAAGTTATTTAGATAAGAGAAATTGGTGGATTTCAAGGAAATGAATGCAGTCTTGCATAAGGTAATCTAAATGTATTCTCGCGGATACCTGTATAATGTACTCTAAATTTAATCTTTGTTATGAATTTTATTTTGAATTTGTATTTTGGAAATACAAAGTGATGCATTAAAATGCCAATAGATGTTTTTTTTTAAATTATAGATTCCACTGTGCGGGTTTTTCACCCGTATTACATTTCCCACCATATTCCACTACTCATAGCCACCTTAAACAAATAAAAATAAACAAATAAAATTTAAAGGAAAACGCAAATAGATGTCTAATTTCCGTATTGTTACATCCTAGCGAATGTGCCTTCTCTCGGTTATTCCCAATATCCTCATTTGCCCTTTTAAGCTTATTATTAAATGTATAAATCTAAGAATAAGACTAATAACAGCGTACAAAGGAACGTACGTACATTCTGCACGCATATTCAAATAACAGCGATATATACACGATAGCCGCACCGCCACAGTCATCGACTTTTCCTATCCCATTGGCTGTCAACAAGAACACGTTCTCAGGCGCATATTCCAAGAAGAGCTGTCGAACGAAAAATCAACCAACAGCTCCATCAAAAGACTCCAGAAATCCTACGCCGTCCCATCCGCATGGTGACCAAGAGAAGCCTCGACCCTAGATTATTTAAACATAACATAGACTAGACGGCTCCGCCGAACTTATAACTCCGACTAAATAATAAGACATCCGGTCTCGCAGCGTAGTCCGATATACAAACTTCTCGATATGAGAAGTCACCAGAGCCATAAATTGACAACACAAACCATGCGAATGTTTAGGTCTCACATATCGTACTCCACGCGTTGTTCGCCGAAACACGGGACATATGTCTCCTACCTTCCACGCGTGCAAATTCTATGTAAGGAATGATCGAGATCAATTCTGCGAATTATGAATATCGCGACCAATCACGCTAAACCTTAAGGTTCCTTCTCCCACAATTTATCCCCTCCTAATTTTTATATCAAGAAAGACTTCCTTCTTGAAGTCAGTCTTCCAACAGTTTCCACCGCGTTCAGATCAAGTCTTCCAACAGTTTCCACCGCGTTCAGATCAAGTCTTCCAACAGTTTCCACCGCGTTCAAATCAAGTCTTCCAACAGTTTCCATCGCGTTCACATCTCAGTCTCGCAAAATCTTCCATGAAATTGATTTCACTTCTTAATCTTGTTCTGACAGAATTCGAAGTGTAGAACCGGTATCATAGAGTTTCTAATATTATACATCTTCGGGTTTTGACCGAAGGGTCGTATAAAAGTTTAGTCGACTCTCGCGGCCTCGAGTCCGTAAAATAGTTCAAGTGCTGTTTACTACGCGTATATACATAAACACTCTCAGCGCCCCAAAAGTCTGGTGCTGGTGACCGCTTTCCGAACGCCAAGCGTGGTGTCCGTCAACGAGGCCTTTATCTGCGAGCGACAACCGATACTCTTGCGAGCGAGCGTACCTTCACACTGCTACACTCACAAACACAGCAACCAATGTAAGTGACAAATTTCATTTTATGTTAATCCGATTGTTCCCCCGGCTTCACAGTTATTTTCATTGCCAATTTTTCTGTTAAAGCAACTTTATTCATCCGATCACTTATTTGTAATAAACCTTTAGTTAAGTTTGTACAAATTCGTCGGATTATTTCTAAATACTAATCACTGCATGAGTTCCTAATTTCTAACTCATTCCAAGCACTACCCCTTTTTACCCTCATCCCGTGCTATTGCGCTTGTCGTAGGCAAAAAAAGGAGGGAATCAAAAAATATGTGCCCACGTCCCTTCAGGACGTGACAGTATATCTATTCACCCTTTGGAATTTAAAAGATGATATGAAATTAATATTGAACAACAACAAAAACCTTAAAATACGCTTATCATGCGAGACACAGTTGGTTTATAACGTTTAATTTTGAAAACGTTTGATGCCATTTTTTTTAACTCTTCTTTTTTGTTTGAAAAATCAGTTTCGACAGTTTTTAAAAGCATACATTCCGCATCACGTTCACTTTAGCGAGCTCTGTTCGATTTTTACCCGAGCTGTCGACTGTCAAAATAAAAAGTAGGAAGTTGGAAGGCTGCGTTTTTTTCTACCAAATTTCCGGAAATAAATAGTTTTTAACATTTTTTGTTATTGCGAAATCGAATCGTGAAAAGTGTGTAAATATTGGAATTTTATACTTTTTTTTATAACAAATGACGTAACTCCATAAAAACCGCGTTTTTCAGTCGAGGATATGTTCAAATAATATGCAAAAAGTTAGACACCTTGGGTTGCCTTTCCGCCTGTCCTAAGTCGAAAACATCTCGGGATTTTTCGATCTCCCCGTTTTATTACGGAATGCCAACTTAAGATGAAGAACATGAAAATTTGGAAACTACCGCTGGTACTTTGGATTTTCTTAAAACTGTCGATTAACGTAATCGACCACCTTCACCGTCGTCGCCGTCCTTGATCCAGTTCAAAGCATTGCCTTCCTAAAATGCTCTTCGTCCCACGTTTGAACTCAGCTGCCTAGGCTTTCACAGTTGTGAAAGAAGCCGCAGCATCCCTGTACACTGACTCTAATTCCACTTTGATTGCAGTTAGAGTTGTCCCTTTTAACTAAAGGAATTTTAACTCCATGCGATGTTTTAATTTATCCATTACGTGTGAAGACCTGTCATTGTCATCTACCAGGAAAGTGTTAACATACGACTCGAATCTTCCTCCTCCTTGGTTAGGTCGAACATTTATCAATACAGTCGCATTTAGCCACACCCTCACGCACGCAAATATATTCAGATTCTCTCTCGATTCTCCCCACGTCTATACAAAGCAGCGCAACAATTCCCCCTAAGACTCGTAAATTCACTCGAGCAATGTGAGGGGTGAAGGACCCTAAGACGAGCTCGAAAAGTATATATGCCCGTACGTGACCATGGTCGATAAAGATAACGAAAATCTGCAGGGAAAACTGAGGATAGCAGACGGCGGTTGGTTGTTGAAGGATCTGCCGCGGTGCTATGCCACCAACGAGCTATCTGGCCGAGAACGAGGCGGACGTTCGTATTATAAAGTAAAACACAATACGGAGAAGCAACCAGGACTCCATGTGCCCTTCTTTCCAGTAGCGCTGCGTCGTTCCTTCAAAGCTCATCCCTCTGTTGCTGCTTCAAACTGTGCACTTTGGTCACGACTATATGTGTACTTACATACCTCAAACACAGAGCGAGAGAGAGAGAGCGGAGAGAGAGAGAGAGAGAGAGAGAGAGAGAGAGAGAGAGAGAGAGAGAGAGAGAGAGAGAGAGAGAGATAGAGAGAGAGAGAGGGAGAGGGAGAGGGAGAGAGAGAGAGAGAGAGAGAGAGAGAGAGAGAGAGAGAGAGAACGAACGAAAGCCGGCACCAAGACCTCGCCAGTTCTGCTCACCATCTTCTAGATTTATTGCTTGAACTATTCGTTTCCTACGGCACGGTGCCATACGGGCGTCTTACTTAACTTCCGTTTTCCGATACTGGACCACCGAGTAGCTCCTGGGCAATTCGCCATACTTCTTGTACAGTGCTGTACCTACTCCCTCTCTATATCTCGCTACCTCGTGACTTCCCAACTTCTCTTTCTGTCTCCAATTTTCTTCCTCCCAGGCTCTATCATCTTCCGTACGAGTATTTATCCTCATCGTATATTCCAGCGGCCGTCCAGCGTTTTCGATTATAGCAGCTTATTCGTGCAACGATAGCAATCGTCACTGATCGCATCCGATACCCAGTCCGTACAAATAATCTCTCGATTCGAGTAGCTAGCTAGCGAACTGCGAATGATACTTTTACCAAAATGAAATTTTCAGCGCTGACAACGCACAGAACGTACTCTAGACAGTTCAGAATGTTCTTTTACCCGATTCCTTCTTGAAGCACTTGTTTTTTCCTTCACCTGCTAAATCTGCGCTTCGAACAATCCCGAGGGTTCGGCCTTGCCCTCGTGGCATTCGTAAATAAGCCATGTGTGTTTTTTTTTTATCGCGGTTCGCACGCGGTCAACGTCGCAGGAGATTTGTGGTTACGCCCTAACATGTAGGTTTCGAACCGACGCCACAGTGGGGAATTTTCACGAAAACGTGGCCAAAAATCGAAAAACCAACTTTTTCATGCGAGTATAACGACCAGAGAAATTGGTTGAGAACTAATTTCTGCTTACTGCTCTGGCTGTCCCGACCCTTTATCTCTCATAGTCTCTTAGATATTTCAGTTCAAAGTCGACCTTTGTCAGTGACAGTCAGTGACCTCAGATTCGCCCTATTATTCAGTCAAAGTTTAAACAACTATAACTCAGCAGTGTAAAGTGCCAATCAATTTTAACAAAATGGATACTCTTCCTCAAGGTATGTAGAAAATTTAGCCTATTTAACAATTAAAAAATAGCATTTATTGTCCATGTTTACGTAGTCTAACGATAATCCTGAGAAGTGCCTTCGTCGGAACTAAATATTAATTTTGCGTAGAACTTTAGTATGGAATCCCGCGAGACTCCGCTTTCGTTTTTTTTTTTTTTTTTTAATTGTAGCTTAGAATATCAGCTTTTGAATGGAGCGTCAAAAAGAGTGCACAGAGGTGCACCGCGTGTTCCACAGCTTTTTTAGTGGTCGAATGCGTGTTCCGATTATTCGAAATATATAAATATATTCTTCGTCAAAATTCTGATACCTGTTTTAGCATACGTACAATTTGTTTCCAAGCTTAAAACCATTAAATATTGAAATCAATGGCAGAGAAGTAACAGTTAATTATAAAATGCTGTTTACGATGATCGATGGCAAAGTCTGCAGTGCTGTTACGTCTACGAGTTCTACACAGAGACGCTCTTTATATGGAACTACGTCAAAAGATTTTACCAATCTTGATAAAATCCTGGAAAGAGAGGTGAATGAAGAGAACTTGAAATTCGCAATGTCTCCGTTACATGCGTGGATCGTTTGAGTGCCTTTTGCATCTATCTTACAAACTCGATCTGAAAAAGTGGCAGGCACGAACCGAAGATGAAAAAAGCTGGTTAACAAACGAAAAGCGCAAATTAAAAAATCTTCGAAATCTGAATTGGGGTTAATAGCGGATAGTCCGAAGGCTAGGTATGGGAGTAACAATGATGGAAACACTCCACGGCGCTTTTTTTGAAAACCACGAAATAACATCAATGATAACTGACTTAAAAGAGGAACTTATTAAAAGATTTCACGTAATTCTACAAGTTATCGCGAGTGGGTGCGATATCAACGTGGACAACTTAAAAAAATACGCGTTAGAAACTGCGAAACTGTTCGCGAGCGAATATTCATGGTATTATATGCCGACAACCGTCCACAAAATGTTGATCCATGGTCCTTTGATCATAGGTTCGGCTATTTTACCTATTGGACAATTATCAGAGGAGGTCCAAGAAGCAAGACATAAAGGTATTGAGGGGCTATACCAGTGTGACGCTTTGAAAAAATCGATTTTTTTTGCTTTTTTTCGACAGTTTATACTTTCAAGAATATTCTGTAAAAGATTCAAGGCCGTATCTCTAATACTCCGAGAATGGCAGCCTTCTAGACTGCAACCGCTCGTAGGTGTAAAATCGATAGTTAAATGTTTAAACGCATTTGGAATTTAAACTGAGCACTCTTGAATATATTTACTCTACAATGACGTAGGATATTTTTGATTGGATGAAAATTGGCGATTTGGCATTGAAGAAAACAACCATTTTACAGGCAAGAAAACAGACTTTTTAAAAATAATTACGCCATTTTGTTAGATTTTAATATTTTTCGAAAATCCTACTTCATTGTACAGGAAATACCTTCCAGTTTAACGACATTTTTTTTCCTTTTTCGGTTTCAGCTACTCAATCGGCCGGAATCGTGTTAGCAATGGAGGAACTTTTTTTTGGCGCCTCTGAAGGCAGCGCATAAGTCGCTTGGATCCCAATATTTTTCTATGAAAAAATTATGTAATATAGGTCAGATATAGTCAAATATATTTTTAATTTTCCGAAATATTTAATTGGGTACTATTCTTCCAAAAATTCCCGAAAATCACCCAAATTTTCGGCGTTCACAATGATATAGCCCCTAAAGAAATTTCGGGACCGATTTTTTCGTAAATCATCGCGTGACAATATCATGCAGGGTATTTTGAATTGGCTGCTAGTGTCATGTGACTTCTTCATCACAAACTTGAGGAAACTACCTCAAAAGAATTTGAAGCACTTGTCGTCAGAAGCCATTTTACTACTAGCGAGCCCTAGTATTAAAAATGAAATTGTTTATCCGATTCGGATTAACATTTTTTTTTATTTGTAGCAATTAAGACTGTTTATCATATTGCAAGAGAATAATTCTTTTTCCCGAAATTTCCAAATCTATTTTCTAATCTATTATAGCAGCCGCTCTCCAAACATATTTTGAGGCCTCCATTTTGTTTTTTCAAATTTTTATATTAACTTCGTAATCAGCGACGTCAAAAATATCGGGAATGTGGATATTCAATCGAATCTTATTGGAATTCCATGTCTTAATCGGTCATATTGTGGAGCCGCCATTTTGTTTTTCTAAATTTTGATATCAGATTCGTGATCAGCGACCCCGAAAACATCGGGTACATGGATTTCCAATCGAATTTATCATAAAGTTATTGTTTTGATCGGCCAGATTGGAGCCGCCATTTTGTTTTTCTAAATTTTGGTATAAGATTCGTAATCAACGATCCCGAAAACGTAAGTATACCAAGTTTGGAAAAATTCCGATAATCCCCTGTTTTATGGCCACGTTTTCGTGAAAATTCCCCACTGTGCGATGGTAATGGGGTTTAGTCGACTAACGGAGGAAACTTAAGGGGTTAGGCCACAGTAACGGGTATAAAATCATGTGCGAATTTAACAATTTTTTTTCGTATGAAAAAGTGATTCACTCATAAAATTAATTACACATCTATTTAGTATGAATATCAAGCGGTTAGAATTTTTTTTATGTGAAAAATGGCCGATTACTGATATTTTCTTTTGTTATCTTTTTTTTAGGCGCTCCTAGGCGTGTCATCCCGTGAAAAATTTGCCAGCGCTTAAGATGCGGCCGACGCTTGGTACGATATTCAGCACCAACCACTAATACCCAGTGTTGGCCCTTTATACGGGCCAATGATTTGGCAATGATTCTGCCAGTGGTCATTTGAAGCATGGCAAACCAATGAACACTCAACCTTGGGCCAAATATCGATTACCAACTGTCAGCCAACTATCGGCTCCCAGTGTTGGCCCCGAACATGGGCCAATCGGTTGATCATGGGTGTGCCAGTCTCGAATTGAAGCTCGGCACACCATCGAAGAGCCAACGCTGGGCCAGTACTAATTAATGACCGTCGGCCAATTGTGGGGGCGAGCGCAGGCCCTGAGTCTGAGCCAGTCGGTTGACCGTGGTTTTTCCAATGCTTATTTTTAGCATGGCAAACTGACGAATTGCCAATCCCGGCCCAACACTGGCTTTGAACGGTATAGTCCATACACATATACCAGAATGCTTTTTTACGTATATTATTATTATGTATTTTTTTTATTATCGCTGCACGCAATTTTCTACGTCCTGTGATTTAAAAAAACTCATAATTACTGTTATCTAAAATTCACTTTATTAAAAATAAAATTGATTTATACTAAAGTTTTGTGGTGTATTAGAAAAATGCCGAGTTATTATGATATTATTAAGAAACGTCGAGTGTTAAAACGACGAAAAAAATTAGGAGACTCTGCACAGCAGGTTAGGATCAGAGGCAACGAAACAAAAAGACAAGTAAATAGTGAAACAAATGTGGAAACATTCCACGAATAAGTGATTGTGCATAACGATATTAGTGAATCTAATTATTCTTTCGGTGAGCAATTATCGAGCACAGAAGCTTGTGAATCTGATCGATTGTTGGTTAAGTATTGGGTTGTTTTGACAG
Organism: Ophion obscuratus; assembly: GCA_964007375.1. Lineage (NCBI taxonomy): Eukaryota > Metazoa > Arthropoda > Insecta > Hymenoptera > Ichneumonidae > Ophion > Ophion obscuratus. The sequence goes on from OZ023319.1 coordinate 3,906,059, forward strand.
CCATACACTGGGCCAACGGTAGCCCGAATATTGCGCCTCCAATATGAAGCCGACCTTAGCCCTACTATGGGCCGGTGATCGCGCCAACCATCAGCCAATGATCGTGATCTCTTTAGCCCAATGTTGGGCCAATACCCGGCCAACTGTCAGGATTTCCGGTGAGCCTACTATCGGCCAACCGTACATCCCAGCGTTGGGCCGAAGAGATCACTCCTACCTTGGCGCAACACTAAACCGGTAGTGCTGCCGTTCATCGGCCAATGGTAGAATGTGATTGGCGTGACGCTGGCTCGAGGTTGGGGCGGTTGCGCCGTTTTTCAGGTGATTTAGCGTCCACAATTTTTTACCTGGAGAAAAAAAAACAAAAATTCTCATCAACCTACATTAGAATACCTAGAGAAGTACGGACGGAATTTAGAAATTATTGTTTTATTCAAAAGTTGTAGGTATTTGAACTTGATTTTGAACTGAACTTCAATTTTCAGTGAAAAATTTCGTATAAAACTGCTCATAAAATGAAAACTTTTCGATTAATCAGAAATTCCGTACGTACTTCTCTGCAAAATGCAATTTGGAACATTACTTTTAAATTTAAAGTAAATCGAGTGAAAATTGTTGAAATTATTTGTCACGAAAATTAGATAAAAGTTGTTTCGAGAAAAACGCGTTTAAAGTTTTATATATGCCTCTAGCCGTGCCAGAGGTGGGCTTACGTTATACGCTCAAAGTCGGTGAAAAAAGATCTTGCTTTAAATCGAATAGTAACTTATTCTTATGATGATAAATCACCGTTTTAGCGAAAATAAAATCGATTTTTTTTTAAATTCTACTGTGACGTTACCCCTTAATTTCTATGACTGTTGAGCGCGTGTTGGTGGCATGAGGTCGTATGGGACACAGTGAAATTAGTATCCGTCTTCATCGTCTCAAAGATCGCGCATGCGCCTCAGGCTCTATTTTTCTCGGCTTTTAGGTTCATGACAAATTGGTCACCAGTAACGTAAGAAACTCGAATGAAATAAAAATACAACACATCTTTAAATTACAATGAATTTATTCGCTTACAATTAAATTGTTATTTAAAAGAACTTCAGAAATCTTGGAATGCTATTCGATTTTAAAGATGTTAAACAATTTTTGTTTCACACACATTACGGCGGTTGGATTTGGTCGAGTAGGTCGAAGTGGGATTGGCAACCATCTTATGTTAGGTACGTTCTCCCCCGAATTATATATTTTTTTAATCCTAAACGAGTAGTACAAATTACAATAGGGTATACGATGAAGCATTATTCATCGTTTTCAATTACAATTGCGAATCGTACAATTACAGTAATGACAATAATTACAATTGGTGGATAATTGATAGTGACTGAATCGGATTTAAAAGAGTAAAGCCTCTCGAATAATAAAATGACCACACTGCATGGATGTACTAAGCATGCCAATACATTTCATTAATTGGTGAATTGTAAGACTATTTTTCGGATGAATAATTTTTGCTCGATGCAAGTTTTTTTGGGGGGCATTTTTCCATATCCATAATTGGATATTAGTATACATATTAAAGATCAAGCCAATATGTCATAGGTGCGTGCTATACATGGGAAATAAGAATTGTATGAAGACGAACGCAATGGAGAGTACAATAGAAAACATATGTTTACGAGAGTTGTTTTTTCAACGTCGACTTCTACTTGTCGGACACGATAAATAAAACTTTAAATTGGCGTGAATCAGTCGACCATGTGATTTCATATAAATTAATTGGAACAGAGAAAACATGTTGAAGAAATAACATTTTATACCTGGTTAATAAATTGTACACAACTGGAGCCTTTTGAAACCGTGTTGCACATAATATATTAATAACAATGGAAATATTTTATAAGATAACTTTTTACGACTAATTACTTTCCCTACTACATACACCACAGAGCCAAGAGAATGCCAAATCATACGATTCCAACGAACTAAATTCACGCATAAAACTAAATCAAAGAAATATTTCACCTTGTTTTTTATATCACTCCTTTTTCGAACTTTTTTCCTCAAGCATGAATAATTTCAGATCAATATGCCAAATTTTATTGTTTCTCTTCTTTTACTTTTCCCTAATTCAATGTATTGGCATTCTTAAGGGGTTACCCCCACTTGCGATTTTGGAAAAATCGATTTTTTTAAATGCATTTTTTCGAAGTACAAGTATCTGAGAACATGTCCTGAAAATTTCGAGTCGATCCGAACAAAATTGACTGAAATACGAGCGTTGGAAGAGTAGAATCCGTTCTTCGTGTAAACTGAAATTGAAACTTTAAACGCGTTTTTCTCAAAATGGCATTTCTGAAATCGGTGACCAAGATTACTCGAACACTAATCAACCGATCTTCTTGAAATTTTGCAGGCTTATTTAATACATAAAAATGTAGTCTTTAATCGTTCGATTTTTTTTCGAAAAAATGGCCGTTTTATAGCCAAAAAACGGCCGTTTTTTTCGTTAAAATCGAACCATTAACTTTGACTGTCCGCCATTTTGTGAAAAATGAATATTTTTTAAAATCCTTCGATTAAAGACTAGTTTATACTTATATTTGACTAAATCCATCCACATTTTTTTTCAGATGATCCACTTCGCCGCAATGTTGGTCACCGCAAACCGTGTATATAAAAACATTATTTCATTGACGGCCATTTGCCACTAATCAATGTAATATTTTTCAATAAAAAAATTACTGAAAGTTCTTCAAGATGTGTTCTTTAAGATGGTATATTGATCGATTAAAAAAGTTTTGTAGTTTTCTTTTAAAAAATTCATGAAAAAGGCCTTTTTTTGCGCTACAAGTGGGGGTAAGGCCTTAAGTCTACGTCAATATAAGATTTTATTGGCTGTGTTGATGCAATTCATGGCTCGTTAATCAAGTTCATGTGAAGTTTTCAATCAGCATTTAAACAGCATCAATCATTCGCCGCGGTTTACTGACCAAGTGCGTAGCGTGCTCGCCCCGCAACTCGCACATCAGCAGGTCGCGGCTTCAATACCCAGCTGTATAGTCTCAGAGAAAAATAAATACGGGCTTGAATTAACGTAGCTCCAATTATCTGCGGATGGCATGCACCCAGATCGGACCGTGTGTGTGTGTGTGTGTGTGTGTGTGTGTGTGTGTGTGTGTGTGTGTGTGTGTGTGTTTTTGTATGTGTGTGACGTATGCTGGAATACGCTAGGCACGTAAGGGGGAGACCCCCATACTGATGGAACGGATCCAATATAGAGTGAATTAAAAAAAAAAATTAAAATAAATAATGAGGCTGCCGTAATAATGAATTTGCCGTAAAGTTGGAAGTGTGTCCTACATCCCAGACAAGTGTTACGTCCTAGCGAATATGTCGATAGGCCAGAGTAGAAATATTGTCAGGCTGGTCTGATATTTGATCTACGCCTGATCACCTTGTAGTACGAAGGCCTTACTTAAGTTTGCCTTAATTTGCCTGATCAAGCTGGGGTCAGGCGGTGGTCGAGCAACCGGACTTACGGCTTACTTCAATTCGCCTGACCCGGCTAGCTTCAGGCGATGTCAACCAACTGGACTTACGGCTTACTTCAATTCGCCTGATCCAGCTAACTTCAAGCAATCATCATGTAACTGGACTTCTACAGTTTGGCGCTAAAAACGTGTCTAACCTCATCTTGTCAAATGATACACAGACACGAGAGAAGCACGAGACATATTATTAATCACTTTATACATTTTTATATATAACGTGTACGTTGTGAATAAGATGGACAAACACAATCGGAAGAAAATTGCGCAACGACTGCGTCTGCGTGAATAGCGGGCTCTAAATAAGGGAAAAACGAAGAAATAATACAGAAGCAGGTTAGTATAACAATTAATTTTTTTCAAAGACTTACAATTCTTAAATCTATAAATATAAATTGGATTAAATCTGATTACAAATTAACCATACGCCAAATTATATATGCATTGGTTGAAATATTTATTATGATACATTTGACAGATCCGGAACAGATCCTCTCAGCGAGGAACAACTCGAAATTCCTGAGGATTGGCATGTGTTGGCGCTATCACTATGTAAGTAGATTTATATTTGTTTTTATGTATCGCTTTTATTTTCCTTTACTTGGTCCGTCTCCTTTGTCAGAGGAGAAAAAGAGACAGTGTAGGCCAACCAAATAATGGTAAGCTGACAGCGTAGTTCAATCTGGTAAATGTTTTGCCATCGGTGCTGATTAGCCCAGACGGCGTAGGCTAACCGAATAATGATACGTTGACTGCGTAGTTCAGTTAAGTGAAAGTAATTCCATCGGTGCAAGTTAGCCCATAAGAAATGCACTTCGGATGGACAATACATACACTGTACTGCACTACGCTGTCAACTTACCATTATTTGGTTAGCCTTCGCTGTACGGGCCTGGACAGCGTAGGCTAACCGAATAATGATACGTTGACTGCGTAGTTCAGTTAAGTGAAAGTAATTCCATCGGTGCAAGTTAGCCCATAAGAAATGCACTTCGGATGGACATTGCATTCACTGAACTGCTCTACGCTGTCAACTTACCATTATTGGGTTGGTCTTGGCTGTACGGGCTCTCCTGCTTCGATTCTAATTTTCATTAAAAAATGACCGCTCGCAGCTTTTGCAAACATTTTTTTTCTTCTTTAAAGTAGATCATCGTATGGTGAGAAAAAGGAAAAAAAATAGAGCTCAAATTTGTGCCACCCTAATAAAATAATGTGCAGACCTTATATAGATATATATGTAGACATTGACTTCTAAGTGGGATACACATTTTCCTATTTTTCAGTGGCTGTCATTTCGAAATATAGGAAACACGGAATAGAAGTTCTTTCGAAGCAAATTGGACAAGCCGTTGGAGCGGTATCAAGGCCTGATTAATTCAGCAAAAGACTGGGACAAGTTTCGAGCGTCGCGGAATAAAACGAACAGAACGCCCAATGTAACGTTTCCTAGAAACGTCTGGTCATAAAAACGTTGAGCTCTGTTTACTTTATTCATGAAGTTTCTTAAGTTTTTGTTTAAAAAATATATTACTTTATTTCGGGATGATAAGTGGAATATAATATAGTAATATATCTTCGTTTATTTCGAGTTTTTGTTCTATTACAAATACAAGAAAAATGATGTTTGTTTTCCACATAGATATATGTGAAAAATATATGTGATATATTTTATATTAAGATTAAAAAATAAACGATCAGCGTTATTTATGAAGTCGTGCCTTTTTCTCTTTTGTGTATGCGTTGTATTTTTTATTACAGGAATAAATCAATCATGCTGAGCCGTGAAAAATCATATGATTTTTCACTCTGATCAAGCCGTGAAAAATTAAGCTCTTATCAGCCCTTAATTTTTTACGCTGATCAGGCCTTGATTTTTTACACTGATCAGGCCTTGATTTTTTACCCTGATCAGGCCTTGATAGTTTACCCTGATTAGGCCTTGATTTTTTTACCCTGATCAGACGGAAGTCAGGGATTGTGTTTCAAAAATGATCAGGGCTTGATAAAAAGTTCTGATCAAGGCTGAAAAAAGAAATCAGGATGCCTGATCAGGTGTTTATTGTAGCTGGAGCAAGATTTCTACTCGGGAGGTATATCAGATAGAAGAAGGTTGAGTAAAAATCATATTTCACAATTGACCCCAAAGGTAAGAAAAAGTTCCTTCTTTAAAGGTGAAATCTCTCATGACTACAATTTATGGTCGTTTCCAAACATGTATTTAAGATCGGGTCCCGATCGTATTAGAGCAGCTTTTTCTCTTTCTTGCTCATCCATCTTCGTGACAGTATTTCGCTGGATGGTTTTTAGTGCTCAAGTCTTGAGATTTTGTGCGAACAAAAGGGAGAAGGCTTGCAGAGCCAAGACGCGATACGACGTTGATTGCCGCTCGGCTCAGCAGACGGTTCGTGGCCCCAAGGTTTTCATGCGAGTTGGAGGAGATGCAGTCTTAGCCCCCCCAAGTGCACAGAATGCACTTGGGAGACTGCTGTGCGAGAAGCAGCAGCGGGAAACGGAGAAGAAACCATAGAGGTACCAGAAGAATGTGAAGTATACGGAGGAGATGAAGATGGGACCCACGATGAAGAGTAAAGAATCAGATAAAGGAGAGAGTACAAGAAGGGAGCGAAAATCTGCAAAATTTAAATCCCCAGAGCGGCGTAGCTTCGATGCTACGTGGTGATTGTACTTTCTTTCTGAACGATGTAGACACAATACGTATACCCTGAGGATTCCTTCTACTAGAAAGAAAACAAGACAAGAACGACAAGAAAGAAGAAAATCATAAGTAGAATAGCACCAGGAAAAGTAAAATAACACTAACACGTTTCTGCCGTATTACTGGTAAATGGTTCGCTCTGTCTTTTCTTTTTTTTTTACTTTTCTATGAGTATCTCTTATTCTCCGCAGGGAACAATTGCCAATTTGTTCATGATTAAAACTTCGAGATATTAATTCAGGTAGTATCTTTATGCTCACACGTGTTTTGAGTTGCATGAAATGTAACGCGCCTATTCGGTCGATGATATAATTCTTATTCGTTTTATAACGAATATGCAGTCGGTCACTCTATATTATCATGTAGCCTCTAATACAGGATGCGCCAGAGAAACTTACTTATTTGAAAGGTCAATAAAAACAAAAGTACTTCAATTATTGTTTTAATTTTTTTTTTATTTGAGAATACAATATCCCAATTTTTTTTTCATGCAGTCTTGAAAATGACATCGGATAAATGGCGACCCCCATTACGCATACACTGATGAAGTCGATTTTTGAAATTCGTATCCACTCTTTGCAGCATATCAATCGGTATGTTGGCAATGGCGTCGCGGATGTTGTTCTTGAGGTGTGCTATGGTCCGTGGTCGATCGACATAAACCAGAGATTTCAAATAACCCCATAAAAAGAAATCGCATGGAGTCAAATCTGGAGAGCGTGCCGGCCATTGGAGATCGCCTCTGAGAGAGATGAGGCGGTCGGGGAAATGTTGTCGGGGAAATGTTGTCTGTAAATTGGCTTGCACAACAGCCAATTTATAGGGATGAAATTGAAGGTCTTCATGGAGAATTCGTCGAACAGTGGTGTCAGAAATTCCCATAGCAGCTGCGTGTTTGCGAGCCGAACGCCGGGGAGAACGCACAACTGACTGCCTCACTCTTTCGACATTTTCCGGAGTTCTGATGGTCCGTTGAAGTCCATTTCTGGGTTTAGCGACACTTCCACACTCCCGAAATGAGTTAACCTACGACAGAATCGAATTACGGCCAGGAACGAGTCTATGAGGAGGAATTTCAAAGCGAGCGCGGAAGGCACGTTGCGTAGCAACAAGTGAGCGACCGTTAGAAAAGAAGCTCTCGACTGCGAAGGCCCGCTGCTCTCTAGACCAGAGCATGATGGCAACTGACTGGAGGGAGAAACAAACTTGGGAACTTCCCCCTCCAGATGCGCCCCCTCTCGCCCCTCTACCCGCCCAACTCACCGCGCGGGAATTTTTTCAAATAAGTAAGTTTCTCTGGCGCACCCTGTACAAGGTTTAGAATTATTCAAAGTTCTTATTCGTCTATTTCGCATTCATAATAATAAGTATAAACATGTTATATATATATATATATATATATATATATATATATATATATATATATATATATATATATATATATATATATATATATATATATATGGACCGTTTCTCGTGGATTTTATTCCTTAACCGTCGCCATTGCATATTGATATGAATGTTAAATATGTTACGATTAGCAAAAGTAAGTCGACTCGTCTTTTTGCATAGTGCGATTTTCTCAGTTACCGAGCTAATTGAAAAACATGTATGATATATATATATATATATCATTATATCATATATAATTTTATGAGCAGTTTTATACGAAATTTTTCACTGAAAATTGAAGTTCAATTCAAATTCAAGTTCAAATACCTACAACTTTTGAATGAAACAATAATTCCTAAATTCCGTCCGTACTTCTCTAGGTATTCTAATGTAGGTTGACGAGAATTTTTGTTTTTTTCTCTAGGTAAAAAATTGTGGATGCTAATTGTCACGCCTAGAAGCGCCTAAAAAAAGATGACAAAAGAAAATATCAGTAGTCGGCCATTTTTCACATACAAAAGTCTAACCGCTTAATATTCATACTAAATGGATGTGTAATTCATTTTATGAGTGAATCACTTTTTCATACGAAAAAAATTGTTAAATTCGCACATGATTTTATACCCGTTACTGTGGCCTAACCCCTTAAGTTTCCTCCGTTAGTCGACTAACCCCATTATCATCGCACAGTGGGGAATTTTCACGAAAACGTGGCCATAAAACAGGGGATTATCGGAATTTTTCCAAACTTGGTATACTTACGTTTTCGGGATCGTTGATTGTGAATCTGATACCAAAATTTAGAAAAACAAAATGGCGGCTCCAATCTGGCCGATCAAAACAATAAATTCGTGATAAATTCGATTGGAAATCCATGTACCCGATGTTTTCGGGGTCGCTGATCACGAATCTGATACCAAAATTTAGAAAAACAAAATGGCGGCTCCACAATATGACCGATCAAAACATGGAATTCCAATAAGATTCGATTGAATATCCACTTTCCCGATATTTTTGACGTCGCTGATTACGAAGTTAATATAAAAATTTGAAAAAACAAAATGCAGGCCTCAAAATACGTTTGGAGAGCGGCTGCTATAATAGATTAGAAAATAGATTTGGAAATTTCGGGAAAAATAATTATTCTCTTGCAATATGATAAACAGTCTTTATTGCTACAAATTAAAAAAAAAATGTTTCTCGTGGATTTTATTCCTTAACCGTCACCATTGCATATTGATATGAATGTTAAATATGTTACGATTAGCAAAAGTAAGTCGACTCGTCTTTTTGCATAGTGCGATTTTCTCAGTTACCGAGCTAACTGAAAAACATGTATGATATATATATATATATATATATATATATATATATATAATTCTACAAACATTATGTATACCGTTTGTAGAATTATAAGCGTCGAGCGGCAAGTGCTTTATTCCAATTACTATCCCGAGAAGACGAATGCATTTCATTGATACTATGGCGAACGCTTCGCTTATTGTAGCTTCCATGTACGGGGTATTTCCCCTTATTACATTTCCCACCATTTTCTCCACTCCACATCCCTAATCGACCCCCTCTGTATGGCGTTCACCATGACATTTTCTGCCATGGGTATAGGGAAACTGCGAAAAACTTATACCAATACGGCCCGTCACGAGTTCGCTTCCCAACCTCAGAGCTAATTACGTTTCGTCGAGAAATAGCTCACAGGCTACAGCCAGACACCCACGACACACACAAGTACCGGTCCGTGTGCGCGACATCCGTGTAGAACTGGAGCTACGTCACGCCTGTGTTTTAATTTTTCTCCAAAACTACCAGACAACGATTGGAACTCGCGACCTCCCGATGTGCTGATTTCAATTTTTTTTTTTGGTTTTTTATTTTATTTTAGATGATGCAGTAAAATTTTATGATGTTCACCGCAAAGCACTACATGCCGAAGGGGGTCCGACAAAGATGGCGATATTTTTATAAATAATCAATATTTTTGTTTGAAAGTTTGTACAAGTCAAGTTGAAATATAACATAAAACGTCTGTGTAACCACTTTTCCAAAACAAACTTAATTAGTATAAAAAAAAATTGAAAATACTCGTTTTTTCATGCCTCTGACTGCATCTCACTGCATAATAATGATATAATATCGGCAGCCACAATATATCGAGAGGTCTTTCTTTTAGAGATTAGACAAATGGAAAATGAAGGACTGCAAACTCTTTTTGCCAAACAGTAATTTAGTTCAGAGCCCGTAGAGATTAGCCCGGTATAAATTAATATAACTGTTATAATATTATAAATACTTTTTTTCCGGAAAGGTGTCGTTCTCTTACAATCTCGTATAGTGGCATTTGACGATAACTTTCTTCAATATGCATACTTTTACATCGCAGTCTTCTAAGGAAGACGTGAAATAATACAATTTTGAACACGATCTTCATTATCGCATGCATTCTCTTCTACGGAAGATTCGGTCGCGAAACAATACAACGGTACTTATGAGAAACATCACATTGTTGTTCGTCCTTAATCTTGTCGAAGCTCTCGTACGTGGTAGAGCAGAAAAAACGGATTTAGAGCGCGAAACCATCCCTCAAAGTAGAGCATATCAAGGGGCGAGTTTGTAGTTACCGACAAGCTGTGTACTGCTTCTAGCATAACAAATACGAAAAAAAAATTCATGCGAAACGTGGAAAAATTCTGTATGCTATTCTGTACATTCAAAAGAAGTGCATTGAATTGACTGAAACATGCTCTGCTGTGAAAGGGAGATAAAATAGAAGCTTACACGTATCTGCATTTTTGCAAGATAACAAGCTTCCACTGGAACTTGGAACACTGGTGAGGGATAAACTAACCCTCACTGGAGTTTTCTTATAGCAGCTGTTTTTTTTCTTCTATATTTAAGGGGTTACCCCCACTTGCGATTTTGAAAAAATCGATTTTTTTGAAGTATAAGTATCTGAGAATATGTCCTGAAAATTTCAAGTCGATCCGAACAAAATTGACTGAGATATGAGCGTTGAAAGAGAAGAATCCGTTCTTCGTGTAAACTGAAATTGAAACTTTAAACGCGTTTTTCTTAAAATGGCATTTCTGAAGTCGGTGACCAAGATTACTCGAACACTAATGAACCGATCTTTTTGAAATTTTGCAGGCTTATTTAATGCATAAAATGTAGTTTTTTATCGTTCGATTTTTTTTTTCGAAAAAATCGCCGTTTTTTAGCCAAAAAGGGCCGTTTTTTTTCGTTAAAATCGAACCATTAACTTTGACTGTCCGCCATTTTGTGAAAAAAGAATATTTTTTAAAATCCTTCGATTAAAGACTAGTTTATACTTATATTTAACTAAATCCATCCGCATTTTTTTTTTCAGATGATCCACTTCGCCGCAATGTTGGTCACCGCAAACCGTGTATATAAAAACATTATTTCATTGACGGCCATTTGCCACTAAACAATGTAATATTTTTCAATAAAAAAATTACTGAATGTTCTTCAAGATGTGTTCTTTAAGATGGTATATTGATCGATTAAAAAAAGTTCTGTAGTTTTCTTTAAAAAAATTCATGAAAAAGGCCTTTTTTGCGCTACAAGTGGGGGTAAGGCCTTAAAATCGGTCTGCCGATTCAAAATAGTTCTGCAAAATCGACATTGTGCTTTCGCGTTTTTCGAATTTTTTTCACAATTCAATTTTCACAATTTTCACATTTCACAATTCAATTTTTTTCACAATTCTTATGGTTCCGTAATCAAACGACGAACTCTTATGACTTCGTCATATCCATCCGTCAATCCATCGGTCTCGGCCTCACAATTTCTATAATTTTAAACCTAAATGCATGAAATGTTGCAAGTAGATGTTCGAGATGGTGACCTTATTGAAGATGTAGCAAATATCCGAGAAAAACAAATTTGGGTTTTTTTCCACGTGTAAAAAAGGGGGAGATTTTTATCCGCATATCCAATGAGTGGTGGGGATATTATTTTAAGGTTTTTCAAAATGAATTTGAATCCATCCAACCAAATGTTCTATCCAACATTTTTTGAAGATGTAACAAATATCTGAGAAAAATAAATTTAGGTTTTTTTCCATGTGTAAAAGAGGGGGCAATTTTTATCCGCATATCCCATTGAGTGGTGGGGATATTATTTTAAGGTTTTTCAAAATGAACTTTAATCCATCCAACCAAATGTTCTATCCAACATTTTTTGAAGATGTAGCAAATATCTGAGAAAAACAGATTTAGGTTCTTTTCCATGTGTAAAAGAGTGGGCGATGTTTATCCGCATATCCCTTTGAGTGGTGGGGATATTATTTCAAGGTTTTTCAAAATGAACTTTAATCCATCCAATCAAATGTTCTATCCAACATTTTTTTATTTTTCTAGGGGTGGTTTCGTTTTCAAGCAGCTTGCACAATACCGAGCTTCAAAATGATGTGCAATATGCGGCCCTCTATTTGTTCAACTCTTGAAGCAATAAATTAACTTCAACCTTCTGTGAAGAGCAGTTGATTAAAACTTTTGGTTAAGTTACATCAACAAATTCAGGCTATGTGGACAACCAAAATATCGCTAAATTGACTTTATGAAAATTCTATAAGAGAATTGCACAAAAAGTTTTTCCCTCCCTCTGCAAACCCTCATGTTAAAATCAAATCGGTGCCTTACGTATGATAGGTGAATAAATACATTTGAAGAATACGTTGAAATGTTTCGTTTGATCATCATATTGATTGCATAAGCCGCTCTGCTTACACCATTGTTAAACATATTTTTAGCATCTATAATTAAATCATGTTTTTGTAAATATTATACTGTTTTCGTGTCTATATTACAATTATCGACAATCATGGCTCATGACAGGCATGGCAGCTCGTGCAATAATGGCATTTAGCCGAAGATGTTATACCACGAAGACTTTTCACACCGTATATATCTTACAACTGATATATGAGTATCTCACAGTGTGTTTTTGACTGAACGAAATCAGAAACAGGATTTTCATCAAATTATGGTTTTTCGATTATATAATTACTTTCGAACCCTGAATATGTGGATATGAGAATCATAATGTGTGCGAGTGTTTTTTCCATTTACAGAATCCGTATTGACGCATGCGCTTGAATTATTCTAGATTCGATGGATTTATACTTTCCCTTGACGATTTTGAGAATGTTATTTCATTTATACCAGAACTTCAGTATTCAACTACTCATTTTGCTTAATCATAGCTCAAGACATAACCATTAAAACCAGTGTCAGATTAGTATCGGCTATATTTTTTGCGACATAGTATCTTCAACAGCGTTCGCTTCATACTGTCAACGGTTGATGAAATTCAAATCTTCCCTCATCCGTTATTTTGACTCCTATTTACGCTGGCATAGGATTCATTAAATCTTTCGTTCAAATTTTTCCCCAAGCTCTTTGATTATTGATGGGTTGTTTGCCAACATTTTTTCCATGTTCATATCTTCCAATGCAGCCAGTAGCAGTTCAATAACGTTGATTGGATTCACTTCCATTGCTGATCAATATTTGATGCACAACACAGAACGCAATTTCGGGGGAATGCAGGAATACGAGTGGTGACCAGCAACTCTCAAAGAGTCGTTTCAAACCCACTAACCGAACTGCAAGTTATCAGTTAATATCGCAATACCTGACGATAGTTTCATTTAGCGCGAACATCCGTATTGCATCTTAATGACTATATTCCCCGAATAATTGCAATGAGTGTCATATTCTGGCCGAATAAAAATGCAATACAAAAATACAGCAAATTCATATCGAGGAAAACAACGAAGAAGCTAACACGAAAAAATTAATTTGTATATACGATTTACGTACTTCTAATTGAATTATTAAATCAAATTCGTGCGTATACTGAGAAGACTATTCTAAGCACCAGAGGTAACTTTACATAAAAATACGACTACTGGTGGGTAACCCGCTCCCCCCTACTCGGCCCATTGAGGCCGAAATGCAAATCAGTAGAATGCATTCCGAAAATATAAGTGTACACGAATATAAAATTGACATTGCGGGTGGAGTCGTAGCAGTTTTTGAAGGGATGGGTGAGCAAATATTTGTAAGGAAGCATCGGAAGGAAACGAAACAAGGTGGTTTACCTGCGGGGAAACGTGTAATGACTTCGAAACACTCGGGATCAATTAGGAGATCGTAGAAAAGTTTTGAATCAGCGGACCCGTTTTAAACACAGTCAAAATAATTCCGACAAGGAAATTCAAGTCAGGAACCAATTATCCGTTTAAGTTTGCAGTTTTATGAAAATATAAAAATTCGCAAACTTTAAGGCGTTACCCCCACTTGTACCGCAAAAAAGGCCTTTTTCATGAATTTTTTTAAAGAAAACTACAAAACTTTTTTAATCGATCAATATACCATCTTAAAGAACACATCTTGAAGAACTTTCAGTAATTTTTTTATTGAAAAATATTACATTGTTTAGTGGCAAATGGCCGTCAATGAAATAATGTTTTTATATACACGGTTTGCGGTGACCAACATTGCGGCGAAGTGGATCATCTGAAAAAAAATGCGGATGGATTTAGTCAAATATAAGTATAAACTAGTCTTTAATCGAAGGATTTTAAAAAATATTCATTTTTCACAATATGGCGGACAGTCAAAGTTAATGGTTCGATTTTAACGAAAAAAAACGGCCGTTTTTTAACTATAAAACGGCCATTTTTTTCGAAAAAAAATCGAACGAATAAAGACTACATTTTTATGTATCAAATAAGCCTGCAAAATTTCAAGAAGATCGGTTCATTAGTGTTCGAGTAATCTTGGTCACCGTCTTCAGAAATGCCATTTTGAGAAAAACGCGTTTAAAGTTTCAATTTCCGATCGTTTACACAGCGGATTCTTCTCTTTCAACGCTCATATCTCAGTCAATTTTGTTCGGATCGACTTGAAATTTTCAGGACATATTCTCAGATACTTATACTTCAAAAGAATGCAATAAAAAAAATCGATTTTTTTCAAAATCGCAAGTGGGGTAACCCCTTAACTTTACTCGCTTGCAAAGTAGGACCTGGCATAGAAAGAAAAATAAAGCGGTGGTTCAACCAACAAATTGTTTTTGTTACGTACATTGTAAGTTTTTCATCTCTTTGCATGAGAAAGTACTTTGTTTCCGTTCCCTAAAATCATCGGACTGCTTGTGAGTGTACCTGTAGAATTCCCCCTCGACATGCCTTACCTAGAGGGGTGGTTTTACCCTTCTAAAAGCGTTTTCCCGCCCCTAGAAAGAAATACGTGTCGAATAGTATTTAATGCTCTATGCATACATGAATCTCAACAAAATTGAACGCGGATACCGGGGTGATGTTTTGTTAGAGATAATCAATACCCAGTCCAAACGCCTGGACCTAGAAAGTTCGACTTTCGGGAGGGGCTTTTTCAACCTCCTGAGGCCGAGAATGGGGAATGCTAGATTGAAGATAGACCCATAGACCGAATATTACAACAAGATCGTTCAGTCACGTAGACCCGCCCATAAAAACATTAATATCTTCCTTAATATGTTAAAAAAAAAAGTATTTCGATTCGATTTTTGAAAGGTGTTCTGAAAGCAACCCCTTTAAGGGTTGTTTCAGTGACTGTAAAGTATTGATGAACAATAAAAGAAGATCGTGTACTTATGCATTTTCGGTAAAAATCTCCTATTTAAGGGACAACACCACTGTGACCCCCTGTTTTTTTGCCATTTTTCAAGAATTTTTTTTTGTGGGAAAAAAAAGAGATATTCGAAAAAAAATTATTGTTTTGTTCGTTGTTTATTGAATTGATATAAAAAAAAAATTTCAAATTTTTCACGCCCCATGGTGACGCTGGGGAAGCTCCCGCGTCAGGTACTGTTGCCTCTGCAGTGGTTCGCGGCACGCAGCAGAACTCTCTTTAAAGTCGCTCTGAAAAAAAAATACCGAGTGTTTTCGTTAATAATATGATATTTTGAAGAGAAGTACATAGGGTTTTGAAAAAATATTGATTTTTAAAAAATAGGCACGCTTTTGTAATTAAAGGACGATTTTCGAGCAAAATTTCTCGTTGAAAATAGGCTATAACTTTTTTTATTATTGAGATATCGAAAAAATCCTATGTACTTCTTTAGATAATCTAGTTTTATTGATGCAGTTCAAATTTGAAGTCGATCGGATAAAAATTGCTCGAGTTCTGCTGCGTGCCGCACTCAAAAAAGTGGTTTTGAGAAAAACGCGTTCAATGTTTTAGGTTTGTTAATTTATGCGATAAATTGGAAAAAAAATTTGTTACCTTTAATCAGCGATGCCGGCACCGTATAGCTGGACTTCAAGAAGCAAATCATTGTCCCTAGCATCTTTTCTCGAACTTGTAGAGGCTCTTCTTGCCTCTTTTGCAGCGTCTGTGAGCGAGCGCTCCGCCAGCTCGATCCGCGCTGCGTCGGTTTCAACGCAAAAATTGAAACAATTTGGGCCGATAGTTATCCCCAACGTCTCCAAAACTTTCATGAGGCTTCTCAGGCCATCATTGAATAATATATACGTATATAATAATATACCGTAATAATATACCGTATTATACCGGTATATAATAATATACCGTAAAATACCGCGATATCAGCTGGAATATCGACGATTGACGATTGACGACTTGAATATTTTTCAATTATCGCCACCTACGGCTTTTTTTCGAAACTATATTTATAACAATAGCCGGTTTTTGTTAAGGGAGACAAAAGAATACCTGGGAAAGACCCGCAGGACCTGGGAAAGGCCCGGTATACCTGCCGACCCTGAGGCGCGCAGCTGTGCGGGACCCCGAGGGTCACGGAGCGCTGCACCGCTCCACAAAATATTCAATATCTCCGAAAATAATTATTTTTTCGACTTGGGTCCAACGGCATCTTAATCTTAAATGTATTTTAGATTTTTCTAGATGGTTTTCAAAAAATCGATTTTTTGAAGACGTCACAGTGGTGTTGTCCCTTAATGATCGGGGTTCCAGTGGATAATAAAAAGTACGCGAGGCATTTTCAAAGGAGAATGAGTACTCGTTTGCGACGTTAAAAAAAATGCACAGACACAGGAGGAAAAAGAACCGGTAAATTTACAGAATTGAAGAGGGAATATAGATTTGTAATTTTTTGAGGGATGAAAACGGGGATGCTAGATGTTCTAGAGATGGTAAAGTTCTGCGGTGCATCCACACAAAGCACGGGTAATCGGCTACTATAAGTACAAATCATTATTCGCCTCTGTAGTTTAGTTTTACTTTGCAATATATCATCTGTCAATAATCATATATTGTAAACGTATCTGTGTGGGGGTGTGCAAGTTGCTTACTCGATAGCCTTAACATCAGAGCTTTGCGCACAGAAACGTCAAAATCATCGATTTTGTGTGAAAAACTACTCATGGACCATTGTGCATATATGTGCATATGTCGTCAAATGGGCTTTGCCGCGAGAAGCTTTTGTTGTAATTTGAATTTGCGTATTGCTCTGCTCTGCCACCCATGTATAATCTCTGCTTCTTTCAACCGCGAGCACAATGGACTCATGTGTGCTCTTGTTCGATTGAACGCGGAATGTGTCTAGCCCTCTTGTTTTCTGCTATCGCGTCCCTGTGTCTTTTTTGCTTTCCCTCCCTCCCTGTTTTTGCACCACTTCTGTTGGCTCGAATAAAGATGGTGATGGATTAGTATAGCACACATTTTAGCATTTTTAGTATAGCATACAATTAGTAAAGCATACATAATATCATACGTGCATGATACCACTGAATCGTAAACTTCGAAATATCTTTCCGAAAATACTAAATTTTTGGATAAAGACGAATGAAAAAATCCGCGACATTGAAGATCCTGAAAAGCTTCATTCAAAGTAAAAAAAGACAATAGAAAATGCCATTTAAGGGGTTACCCCCACTTGCGATTTTGAAAAAAGTCGATTTTTTTTATTGCATTTTTTTGAAGTATAAGTGTATCTGAGAATATGTCCTGAAAATTTCAAGTCAATCCGAACAAAATTGACTGAGATATGAGCGTTGAAAGAGAAGAATCCGTTTTTCGTGTAAGCTGAAATTGAAACTTTAAACGCGTTTTTCTCAAAATGGCATTTCTGAAGTCGGTGACCAAGATTACTCGAACATTAATGAACCGATCTTCTTGAAATGTTGCAGGCTTATTTAATACATAAAAATGTAGTCTTTAATCGTTCGATTTTTTTTTTCGCAAAAAATGGCCGTTTTATAGCCAAAAAACGGCCGTTTTTTTTCGTTAAAATCGATCCATTAACTTTGACTGTCCGCCATTTTGTGAAAAAAGAATATTTTTTAAAATCCTTCGATTAAAGACTAATTTGTACTTATATTTGACTAAATCCATCCGCATTTTTTTTTCAGATGATCCACTTCGCCGCAATGTTGGTCACCGCAAACCATGTATATAAAAACATTATTTCATTGACGGCCATTTGCCACTAAACAATGTAATATTTTTCAATAAAAAAATTACTGAAAGTTCTTCAAGATGTGCTCTTTGAGATGGTATATTGATCGATTAAAAAAGTTTTGTAGTTTTCTTTAAAAAAATTCATGAAAAAGGCCTTTTTTGCGCTACAAGTGGGGGTAACGCATTAACCTTTCCTGGTGACCGGAGGTTAACATAAACCTACCTTCAACTTTCGAGCAAAATTTATATAAGTTGTCGGCAGCCAAGATGAGTGGCCTTCTATCTACCGATGGTCGCCTCCCCTTTGTAAACAGAGATAAGGGCTGGTAGACTTGCGGCAGCAGTTGCTGCGTGACGGTCGAAGGAAAAAAGTTTGAGCGTGAGCTGGGGTCATTCCGACCCCTAGTGTGATCAACCAGTAACTTTGAGTTAAAAATTTGTAATTAATTTTTTGTTTCTGTGTGTGGGATTGCTTTGTACAATGTAAGTATGACTGTGAGAGTCGTTATATATTTTCCGTCAAGTTTCCATGTGTAATTAATCCGAAATTTCTATTATATCAAATCAGAGTACGAAGATGATAAAGTGACACAATGAGAAATATGATCGGGAAGGGTTAAAAATGTATTTAATAAATATACATAGCCTATTTATTACGAATATTTGCCATTTTCCGCCGGTTTGTTGAACGTATCTACGATTCCATACTCCCAAAGGATGTTTAAGCATGTTTACAGTCTTCATTGAACGAGCGCTACGAAAAGTAAATTATTACATAGGCGAATTCTCGAGACGTTGCAGGCTGTACTTGGAACACGGCAGAGACTGACCTTGAATGTTCCACGCGCGATACATCCAATCTACGTACGTACAACATCGATCGCGTAAAGTAGACGGGCTTGGGGAAGAGATTCATCGGTCCGTTACTATGCAACGTAGTACGGGTCGTAACCGTTACGATAGGAGCCGTCGCCGGAGTTAACGACCGAGCGTGGTTTGGAGTCACGGTCTCCTCTTACTTTTCCGGCCGGTATGCAAATCGAATGAATATTTCATATATGGGGCTCTGTAGGGGTGGACGTCTCTGTGAGGGCTTTGGACGTCTTGATCACGTGAGATTGAACACTCTCAACAATATATATATAAGTGTATGTATGTATGTGCATAATAAATCGTCCTCCTCTTCGAGGAGCGTCCTCACACAACAAATCCATAAACGTTTTCAAAATTACCTTTGCACAAATGCAAGCATAGTTAAAGATCATTTCGACAAACGCTTTGTCCTCAGAATCAGTTTGCTTAAAATATAATTGTGTACCGTTCTCAAAACAACGAAATGTGTTGATAGCCACAAAATTCCATAACCTTAAAGCAATAAAAAAACAACTACCCGTATCTATATATATATAGGAATAGGCATATATTATAGATACTCTGATCATATCGATGACGATACACATACACTCGAGTACATCATTGCGTCTGACGTGTGTGTCTGGAGCAGATATAATCGGAATGGAGCTGAGTCAGCCAGATTGTCATGGAAACTATTCACAAACATGTCTCGAGTTTCGGCTTGGAAGACTTGCTTCATGAAATCCAGCGAGATAGGTGAGTAGCTTTTCTCGTACGATAGCGAATCTACCCGTACCTTGAGTCTGTGTTGCTTGGGCTGGTTCTTCCTTTCGTCCTGTCGTCATGGAGCCGAACACAATCGAGCTCGATAGTACGAGCTTAGATTCGAAACCGTAAAAATCGGACAGCGCTGCTTCTTCATTCCAGGCAATGCACACACATGCACACCCATATGTACATATACATCGTGAACGTCGTCTTCCTCGGGGATGGAATGATTGAAGGGTGAGTGAAGCTTTTATGCAACCATAAACCGGTGAAAAGTCGTGCATCAAAATAGGAAATGCATTGCCAATGAATAAGACGGAAATGCAAATGTATCGGAGATACATCGCTTTAGGGGCCAGGTTAAATCTCAGTATAAGATCCGAGCTTATGGGATTACCACGCGCGGTGCCGCCGCAAAGATAGCGTACTCGTATCCATTGCCACTAGTTGATTCGCCGGAGTATATGCGATAGAACACCATCAGATCGGTACAGGAGAATTTTCCTAGGACCCGCGTGCATTCACGTCCGTGCAAACGAATGTACTAATACTCGATCTGTTTCGTGTTTCATCTGAGTGCATCTGAGGACGCCCGAGGCACGTTCCTCGAGGTATTCATTGTCATATGAAACCTCGGGTTTCACAGCTGGACTCAACTGTTTTCGGTACGGGCCTCTCGTTTTAGTTTGGAAAACCAGGATTCATTGGACAGGTTTATTGGGAGAGAGTGGTTGTGGAAAATAGCCTTTAAGGCAGTAGTCTGCTTTACAGGCTTCGAAAAATCGATTTTTCCCGGGGTATGGCCTGGGGATAGCTGATTAACATCTAATTAGTGTAAGTATCCAAAAACTTATATTTTTTTGGACCGAAAATTTTAAAGCCCGTTTTCTCGAGTTTTCATTTTCACAAGTTTTAGAAAACGGTGCCGGCGATAGCAAAAACAATATATGTCCGATCGAAAAAAATCAAAGTGATCTAGCTTCAGTATTCAATTATCTTCTATTTGAACTAAAAAAGTTGGACAAAAGTACTATTTAAATTACTTGTTTTGCAACTTAAAGTGAATTTAAAAAAAAAAAGTGAATTTTTTTTCAAACTTCGAAAAAATTCGGAATTTCATCATTTCTTCGGTATTTTTTTAGTTCATATAGAAAAGGAACTTATAAAAGCTAAAAAAAAATTTGGTTCGACTGTTTCAGATGCATCGCACGACCTCCATCACCGGCACCGATTTACAAGTGCAGACTCCAGGCGCCCCAGAAAAATCGTTACAACTTTGAAAAATTTCAATGTTTTTTAATAATAAAAATTGTTTTTTAAAGCTTGAATATAATACACTATCGTCTCAAAATTTCGTTTACCGCAATCATTTCCTTCCCTTTCAAAAAAATTGCTGAAAAAACGCTTTTTTTCGGCTTCTAAAGCAGACTACTGCCTTAAGGAACAGGAAATAGTGAAGTGACGAGTGGGTAGTCAGAGTAGAAGGGATGGGGGTGTATTGTTTATTTAAGGAGGGAGGTCTAGTGAGAATTTTCAAAAAATCGATTTTTTCTTTTTTTCATTTTCTAAAAGTATAATATCTTACGAGTATTTTCCGACTAATTGAATGTAAATCAGACCATTATTCACCGAAATACATAACATTGAAGGACGCCGTGGACGCTGCATGCGAATCGTACTCAAAACTGTAAACTCGTTTTTCTCAAAACCATGTTTTCGAAGTCGATGATCAATGTAACTCGAGAACGGCTTTACCGATCGGGTTGAAATTTATATCACTTCTTCTATACATAGTTTTCATCCGAATGAACGAAGGATTTTTTTTTTGGACAATTATTTTTTTTTTATAGTCAATTTTTGTAAGTGAAATTTTGGTCAAAACAACACTTTTGACTTTCAACGTCCGCCATTTTGTGAAAAATGGAAATTTTTCAAAACCCTTCGTTCAACCGGAGCATTATATCATTAACTAAAAATTCCCCCCTGTTTTGTTGGTTTCAGATAATCCGTCACAGCGTGAGAGTGATCACCGCAAAACCTGTTTTTTTTTGCAGCGTCCTCGGCCATTTATACGTATCGGCTTATTTTGAAACATATTTCTTTAAAAAAATTATAATGTTTACATTAAATATATATCTTTCAAACGGAAGAACTTTTGTTGTAAATTATTTTATCGTTTGGCCGAAAAAAAAATCGGAAAAAAGGCCTTTTTTAACGTTCCAACTAGACCTCACTCCTTAACAAGTCAGACTGTGCAGTCCTCGGCCCAATACGTCTTTCGCTATCTTTATTTTTTTTACAAATATTTATCGTTTTCTTTCGTTTGTTTTTTATTTTTGTCAGCTGGTTGTGTGTTGGCATTGTTTTTTTATCATGCTTTTTACGAGTAATGTCTGATCAATGCATTTTTGCAATAAAACAAGGTCCGATATCTTTTTTGGAAGTGCCATATCAATCACAGGATTATTCTCATGTCGTGAGGATTTTTGGTACTTACATATATGTAGCAGACTTCAGCATATACGCCCTATCGTTATGTACCCTTTCATTCACTATATCTTTTCATAGCTGTTCCATTCCGTCAAGAGATTGTATGCATACCTATACGGTATTAGCGACAACACGTGTATATCATGTTAAGCTTAATCGTGTATGTCGTTATTATCCACGGCGCTATATATTGTTTCTAAGATGCCGGTGTAATTTCATCTTGGATGTATAATCCTTAGGTACCTAAAGGATTCTCGGTAGGGGATGGGGAATAGATAATTCGTATTCTCCCGGGGGTGTGGCAGCCGGGAACCGTAGGGTAGTGGTACGAGGTATGATACGTGCGACAAAACTCATTTTCAGCGTTTAGCTAAAGTCACGCTCTACTGAATCCCTTTCTAAATGTCATCACTATTACCGATATCGTGTGAATATTGGAAAACTTCGTAAAGTTCAATTTTTCCATTGTTCAGAATTGTAAGTGGTAGATGCGAATATTGTGACGAAGAGGCAGAAGTAGAAAGGAGAGTGAGAGAGTGGGGACCAGGTAGAGAGTGAAGAGAGAGGAGCTGAACGGGGATCAGCGAAGAGACCCGATTTGGGGTGATCGGCACGATATCTACTCACGATTACTGGGAGAGCTGAAATCAATTTTCCATAGAGCAGCGGCTGCCAAGGAGCAAACACTAGTACGACAAAACCCTCATAACGCTCGTCCCATTGCTGTGCCAACTGTCGGAAAGCAAACATCACCGCCGGCAAACGCAATTATCTTCAAAAGACATTGATCGTGTCCTGGAAGACACGAGCTGTTGTCTAGCCGTCAAAATATGTCGGCACGGATCTTCTCATCGAAATGTAAGAGAAATTGGGACTGCAACGCATGAGGAAGGCCGATTCCCCATCAACTCTGATGAACAAGAGGCTTGGGTTGGAAAGGATCGTCGACATCAGCAGGTCGTGAATGATACCCCCTCCCCCTCCCCCCACTTAGGAGTATATGTAAAGGTACGTATATAGTTTGTAATATAAGAAATATTTTATAAGATTGCGTCCATACACTCCCAAATATTCCACGTTTACATCAAACAATCATCAGCAATGTAACAGGAAGAGGTTTGTGAAATCCGATCCATCTTTTGCCAAAAAGGCAATGCTAATTCGTCAAATATTATTAAAATAAAATAAAAGTATTGTACCCAAAATAGAAATCATTTCAGAATGATGTCACGCTCAATTCACACTATTTGCTGAGATGTTCGTCCCGACGAATCCACGGGAAAAATAGGCTGGTGCATAAGAGAATTCTACAGCGGCATCATGCAGCCAGAATCGAGAAATATCCACAGACAGAGAGGATGGTTTGGAACTCCGAGGAGAAATAAGAAGAGCAGGAGCAAGCTCGAAAGCACGGTATGAAAACCGTCGCGGAGACGTTGTATCGCACCGAGGATTTCCTTAATATCTCTACCTCGTTCACAACGTCCTAGCCTCACCGCTTCATTTTATCTTTCAACCTTCTCTGTGTCTAATCGGCTTACACCTCGGACGCAACCGAAATTTCCACGGTCCACGTACATGCGTGCCTAGAGGGTTGACAGTGAAGGTATGACGCCCGATAAGGGAGACGCGTAGAGAGCAGTCCCTGCATTTGTCAAACCAGGTACCGGTGCCCAGATACCGGGTTTACGTTCTGGTCGTTCTACGATACTTTTATACTTACCGTAAAGTCCATGCAGATCAACACGATGCCGACAGAAGCACCGATATAAAAAATCGTATGTCTCAGCTACGAGGTTCGTACGATACGAGCTGTATCTTTCAGGATTACATTTCAGAGGACTTTTGAGATCTGCTTAGATTATTCTCCGCACGGATAAGAATATACGACTCATGATGAGCTACAATGTCACAGACCCTCGCTTCGATCACATTCCAACGATTATTTTTTGCTTCGACCCACGCGCATAATAGTACAGTCGTGCTGTATATTGGAATCGGAAAAAATAGAAGAAGGCTAGTTTTTTGACAGGTGATTTTGTAGGTGCCGAGTTTGCCTAAAAATAGGGGTGTAGGGTTTTTTAGGGGATGAAAGGGGATGGGGGTGGATTAATGCCAAACTACAATCCCCACGAGGTCGGCGCCGGGAGACAAAGTGTTCAGAAAAATCCGGGTTTTATTTTTGTCCACAGCGTCGTAGTCGTGGATGTTCATTTTAGGGGTGAAAAAGTGGGGTGAAATTATGAAAAATCAGTTTTCATTCGATAACTCTTTAGGAAAGATTCATACAATTTTTATTCAAATGGGAACGTTGTAGCCCTTGAAAAGACGCGTCGATCGAGTATTTGATCATCCCTCTCCAATAATATCTTCACCTCAAAAAGAATTGTTGAAGTATAAACAAAAAAATTGTTCATTGATTAACTAAAAAATAATCTATTTTTCGGGGTTGGTTTAAATGTACGAAATGTAAAGAAGAATTTTCTCTATATTTTCGTTTCTATGGGCCACCCTTGAATTTTGCTTTTTGGAACCCTTCTCAGGGATGAGCAGTGTTCGTGGATGGAAAATGAAATTGTGGGAAAACTATTGATCGAACGTAAAGAGATACGAGTTCGGCGCTGTGGACAAAAATGTAGCTAAGGATTCAAGTTACAGATTCTTCCGCGGCGATGAATTCGTGCGGTTAATAGTTTTCCCAGAATTGCATTTTGAATTTTCAACCCCCGAAAGGGGTTGGAAAATAAAAATTCAAGGGTGGTCCATAGAAACGAAAATATAGAGAAAATTGTTCTCTACATTTCGTACATTTGAACCATACCGGAAAAAGAAGCGATTGTTTTTGAGTTATCCAATAAACAATTTTTTTTTTGGTTTTTTAACCATTTTTTTGGGGTGATCATATCATCTAGGTATGATGATCAAATAATCGATCGACGCGTCTTTTCAAGGGCTACAACTATCCCATTCGGACAAAAGTGTACGATTTTTTTCCAAATAGTTTTTTAATTAAAACTGATTTTTTTAAATTTCACCCCACTTTTTCACCCCCAAAATGAACTGCCACAACTTCGGTGCTGTGGACAAAACTAAAGTATGGATTTTTCTGAACATTTCGTCTCATGACGCCTACCTCGTAGGGGTTGCAGTTTGGCAATAATCCACCCCCATCTCCTTTCATCCCCTTAAAAAAATCCTACACCCCGATTTTTAGGCAAACTTGGATTTATCACCCGCGGCAACTATAAAATCACCTATCAAGAAACTAGCTTTCTTCAAATTTTCTCCGATTCCGGGGTTTTTCAATGACAGCACGACTGTACTGTAATGTACAACAGCAAATCAGTTTGCAACTCTGCATTGAGCAATTATCTACAGACTTATTAGCCAAATTTCGTGAATTCGTAAATCGCTGAGAACTCGCAAAAGGGAAACGACAGTATACATTTACGTACTGTAATTTCGTTGGCATCAAAACTGTCAGTCCTGGAAACTGATGGGCTCCGGAACTCAGAAGATGCAATAGCAGTGATCAACCCGTGCAGAAATTTTGACCGGGATACCCTATGTCCGACCAAATCCCGATCAGGATTTGTCATGGATTCCCTAAAACCGGTATCCCGGTTAGAATCCAACTTGCATCAGTATCGGCACATGTACGACGACGATGGCATCATTTTGAAAATTTTGGCGTCACGTGTATTTTCTGTATTACTATGGAATTCCTATCTATAGATAGGAATTTCTGTCTATAGATTCCTATCTATAAAATTCATATCTATAGATAGGAATTACATAGTAATACCGAAAATACACGTGATGCCAAGATTTTCAAAATTATGCCATCGTCGTCGTACATATTCCGATACTGATGCAAGTTGGATTCTAACCGACATACCGGTTTTCGGGAATAAGTCTCTGTTTATACCCACCGACATGTCCGACCGAATTAAAATCAAATTCACAATGATTAGATTAAAATTTACACCAACCGTGAGTTCTTACGTATTTCGAGAGAAAACATTTCGTCGAGGCAAAGAAATTTTTGCCAAAACGTTGTGAGTTTCAAATATTACATTATAAATATGAAAAAAATCACAAAATGAGTTGTGAATTTCCTCAAGTTGAAGAAAATAAAAATCGAATTCACGACAGTTATATTAAAATTTACACCACAAGTGTAAACGTATTTTGAGAGAAAACATTGTGTTGAGGCAAAGAAATGTTCGCACAAAAAGTTATGTGCAAAAATTTCTTTGTCTCGAGGCAATGTTTTCTCTCAAAATACGTACGAACTCACTTTTGGCGCAAATTTTAATCTAATCATTTTGAATTTGATTTTAATTTGTCTTAAATACGAAAAAATTCACAACTAATTTTGTGAATTTTTTTGTATTTATAATTTCTTGTCAATACATTTGCATTCACAGATTTTGATGTGAATTTTTTTTTAATTCACATCAAAATCTCGCGTAGAGCGCGATCTGCCATTTGAATCTTTGGACAAATTTTTTTTATTGATGGTTTAATGCACCAAAACTTTATAAATGTTATTTATTTTTATAATAAATTTAACATGTCATAATTCCATTTTTGACATTGTATTTCAGCCTGTATTCACCCGTGATCCTTCCCAGATTCCTCAATGATTCCATGGGGAATCTATTTAGAGTCATTAAAGGATCCGGTTCTGGATCCCTAATGGAATCCAGTTTACGGATCTTACATTTAGTCTTCGAATCTGATCCGATATCGGACTAGATCCCGACTGGGAGCCCGGGATACAAGTCAGAATCCAGCTGTATCCCTGCCAAAATTTCTGCACGGGAATGTCCACCGCATTCCCGCGCGGAAGAGTACGCTAGAATGACCAAAAATGTCATATGCAAAGGCCGGGATAAATCGCAAAGACGGAAATGAGAGTGTTCGACAAAAACTTTATGCAACCGAATGCGAATCGGACAATGAAGACGCGAAAATACCAAACAATATGTGAACTCAGAAGTAAGTCTCGTTAAAAAAAAAGTTGCTATAGTTTATTGCTTTGTTTATTTTAAGTTTTTTAAATGTATGATGTTAAAAAAGACGGAAGCCTATGGACGGAAGTATGGATTATAAAGACTAATCAAACGAAGTGTGAATATTGAAATAACGTTAATTTTTTCTATCTCGTGAAAATAAAATAACCATTTGATCTCAAAATGATGAACGTGGACCTTGTGAATGATAAAAAAAATAGTTTGAACTGCAAAATGAGAAATACTACAATTGTTTGGGGTGAACTATAATCTTACGGTCCTATTACAATAGTTTGAGCTGCCAATGTTGCCAACCTTGGCTTACTGTCAAATCAAGACGTCAATACTCCCTGGGCATCGCGATCTGTAATATTCTTCGTGGAAACGCCCCTTACTATTTATCGGAACTTTTCTTACCGTCTAGAGCGCCAACTTGCCCTCAAAACTTGCATACTATGAACGTTTTTCATATTCCCTCGCATAGGACCTCAACCTTTAGGAACTCGTTTCTTTCATCTGCGATATATTGCTGGCGCTCACTCCCCACAGAAGTTGCTATTTCACCCTCACTGAATGTATTCAGACATCGTCATTCAATCATCTATTCAGTCTCAATTTGGGACTTCGTTTTTCATTTTCCTTACACGTTACTGCAACCATATTATATTTTATTTTATAAATAGTTTATAACGATTGTCAAAAATATTAACACGCACACACGCACGCACACACACGCACGCACACACACACACACACTGAAAAAACACGTTTGAAAAAGTATATAGCATGATAATACTCGCTAATTACAACAATGACATTAAGGGCGGGGTAAAGTATTTAAATTTTTTTTTTCATTTTTTTTTAAATTTTTTAGATGAATGCATAATATATCAAGAATATTGTGTTAAAATTTCAAGTCGATCGGAGTAAAATTGACGAAGTTATGAGTATTTGAGCGTCTATTGCTCCATGCCGGGTTTTATACCTGGGCGGCAGCTGCGCGGCGCGCTATTGTATTTTTCGACTATTTTTATTTGTTTTTTACTATTGCTATTGTACTATTATTTGACTATTTTATTTTACTATTGCTATTGTATCTTTCGACGTATTTTTGATGGAAGCCTTTTGCTCTACGGACCTGGCATCGACGACTTTGAGTGAGTATAAGAAAATTATCGAGTTTTATTTTGAATTTCTAAAAATTCAAAGATAATTGAAAAATCTGAAAAAATTCATACGTATTCAGAAAAATGAACGAATCACGAAAAAAAATTGGGTCGCGGGGAAATTTGTTGACCAATTTTTTTTTTCATCATTTTGTTAATAACATTTTGGAATTATTATTATGCAAAATTAATCTTTGAGGACCTTTAATATGCATGAATTTTCTCAGATTTTAATGCAATCGAGAAGTGTTCTCAAACGTATGTGCAATGAGCGATAAGCGACCAAACTCTTCTGCGTTTCTCAAACCGTTTTTCTGAGACTTGTCATATTTGAAGTCCGTGTGCACGATAACTCAAAATCTACTGGACCAATCGCTTTGAAATTTTGCACAGTACTTCTTCACATAATTCACCAGGTATTGTCGAGAGCTTTTTTGTTTTTTTAAAATAATTACTAATTTTTCAACAACAAATTATCCGATTTTGTTTAGTGAAAATCGGGTTTTTGGCTCCCAAATGCTACGAAAAATCGAAAAATCGAAAAAAAAATCCTCCCGTCATTACCTCGAGAAACATCTCCTTTAACAAATGCATTTTGATTTTTTTGTTTCAAATGATTCTGTTGCGAGTTATGGTGCACACCGCAAACCAACTTTTTTTTCGAGGCGCCTCCGGGGTTTAATTTTTACTCGCTCAATTTTGAATATTTTGCAATGCAAATTTAGGAGAATGTTGTTCAAATGTTACTTTATTATATGTAAATTTTTCAATAAACGAACACTATTCGTTACGCAAAAAAAAAAATCTTAAAAACATGTCTTTTTTCGCCGAATTAACTTTACCCCGCCCTTAACTAATTCATATAGTTTATGTGAAACGACAAATGCTTGTAGGACTTACTTGTGTCTGTAATGCCATATCGTGCATTCAGATACCATACGCACTTGATAGCGTAGTGGCAGCGTACGTAAATAGGTAGAAGACACGCAGGTAGGTTGTAGGGTTGATTGCATGTGTAGGCGAAAAATTCTCGTGAACAAAAATCATTTCAGGCGATCAGGGAATAGCGTATTACAATAAAAAAAAATCACTGAGATCGAACTCTTAGTGAAGTATTTTATTTTATTTTGAAATAATGAAACATTCCATGCGTTTAATACACGGGTTGTCATGCCCTAAACCAATGACCACTGATGACCCATGCGGTGTGTTCATTTGAATAACACGGGATTGATCATGTTGAAAAATGCGACAAAATTCCACGCCTAAAACATATTGAAATACACATTTCTTTTTTACTCTGGCTATTTACAAGGCCCCGATTATTTTGCGTTTGATGGCCCTTGGAAGCAAAGCGTGACCGTCCACTGACGACCCATGTGAGGCTTCCAGGCTACGGCGCTAATAAAGTTAGGGAAAATTAAGATGGGCCCGATAAAAGCTCTAACTGAATTTCCGCGCGGGATCGTCCAACAGCGTTACAGGAAAGCTTTTTGGAACCCGGGGCAGTGTGCGCATTGAGGTTGCGTTTGATGGTGAATAGAACTCGGGCCTGTGAGCACGTTAGCTCGACCACAATTATACCACCGGGGTACAGAGCAATCGGTATACCAGGACAGACGAGGTTCGTGATACAGATTCCAACGCTTCCTCCATGCCCTAAGCGACCTCTGCTGCCTTCCTTTGCTCCGTCGACCCCGCTTAGTATCGCGCAGTATCTCCGGGTTTCTAATTAAAATTGGAGCTAGCGCGTAACGAAGCGACGGCTAGCGGAACCGCGGGGATACCGAAAATTGCTCACATCTGTAACCGCGTTTACATATATATATATATACATATATATACGCACGCACATACACATGTATCCAGCTATGCGCGTGCGCGTTCATCTGTGTATATATAAACGCGATAACATACCATAGTCTACATTGGGGGCGCGAAGTGTGATAGATAAACGGTGCAGAAGCGTAAACGCTAATGGACCAGAATCAGGGGTGTCACAAGCGATCTCATTGATTGATGAATGTTGTTCGTAAGGGACATAACGAGAAAGGGCACGGAAAAACGGACCAAGGGATAGAGTTAGTACTACGTTGTTGAGTGATAATGTTGGTTAGCTGGTTCGTCCTGTGTATGTAAATGTGTGAGATGTGTTTTGAACGCTACGACGCCGCCGCAGAGTGCGCATAAAGCGTACTCTCCCATTTGCTCGCATATGTATATACAGGGATGATATATATATATATATCACCTTTTTTGGTGGATGCAACAGAAAAAAAAGTTTCCATTTTTTTCCGCACACCCTAATATATATATATATATATATATATATATATATATATATATTAGGGTGTGCGGAAAAAAATGGATACTTTTTTTCCTGGAAACTTTTACTTTTTTCGGAAAAAAAGTTTCCATTTTTTTCCGCACACCCTAATTGTATATATATATATATATATATATATATATTAGGGTGTGCGGAAAAAAATAGATACTTTTTTTTCTGTTGCATCCACCAAAAAAAGGTGAATTAAGATAAAAAATGAAGGATGCTCGTAGGAGAGCTCATAAAAAAATTATTTCGAATGGCGCATTGCATTTGAATATTTTCCATAAGAATAACCCAGGAAAATATTGGGATTTCTGAATGTGGTAGTGCAACTCGTCAGGAAAAAATCACCCAAAGATGTCATTAACACATTCTCATGGAGAATTGAATTTCCAACAAAAAAGTTTTTACGAAAAATTAGCTCAGAACAACCGTTCAAGTGGAATCGCTGTCTGAAATTGAATTGATAGAAAAGAAATAATTCAGAAAGCTGTAAAAATCGAATTTTTCGCTTTACGAAAAAGCTTTTTGGTGTTTTTTTTGTAGAGAATGTTCTGCTCTGACATACAATTTGCATGGAATCGTTCTCAAAATATGTCTCTGATACAAAAAAGAATCAAGTACAACAAGAAATATAAAAGAAACGACGTCCATCATTGATCGTGTTTCGAAAAGTTTTATTGAATTAATTTGGTTTAATAAGATAATATGATTTGTTTTTACATTATAATGCTTGATAATCATCGTTCCTTTTTTTAAGAGTCTGTTTGTTGCAATTAGGGTATTTCTGTCGATGATTTTGCACTACGCCCAATAAATATTGTAGCTGCTCTTCGTTTTTTGTTAATGAACCGTTATATGCTTCTATCAAAGTGACACCACGTTCGGCTATGTCAATAACGACTTTGGGATTAAAAAAAATCTACGCAACTCAAATAAGTGGCATTTTCCGGCCATAATTCAATATTTACTCTCAAAAAATCACGAGGTAAATTTAATTGCTGGAAAAGAAATAAGGATTCTTGAGTAACGAAATCGCTTATGTCTTCTTTCAGCACCATTTCCCAATCATTTTTTTTAACAATTACTCGCTCGGAAGGATTTTTGGATTTTTCTCGAGATTGCAGAGCTTGTACCATTTTTGCCTTTACATTTATCGGCACAGCATTGTCAAAAAACGACGAAGCAACAATTTTCTCGTTAAAGTACCACAAGTGACTAGCTAATTTTTTCGAGGCAGCCTCCCCTACTACAGGATTCACTTCGCAATAACGATTGAAATTTTGTAGCAGTGACAGATCTTGATTTGGGGGAAAAATGTCGCGGTTTCCCGTTCGTGGCGCTAGCGTGAAGCTTGTAATTTTGCACTATGAGCTACCGCATGCTGCCGCCAGGTGGCAGCGTGTGCTAGGGCGCGCACGCCGCTTAAATTAAAAAAAAAGAATTTCAGAGAGCGATACCACTTGAACGGTTGTTCTAAGCTAATTGTTCGTAGAAACTTTTTTTGCAGGGAATTCAATTCTTTATCAGAATATCTTGATGACAGTTTTGTGAGATTTCTTTCTGAAGAGTTTTACTACGACTAAAAATTCACTAAAAAATTCTGAAAAAATTCGAATGGATTAAAAATGTTTAATTAAGAATGTTTTCTCTCTTGACATTGTAGCCCAAGTCCTATGATACTTGAGTTGGGTTGGGATACTTGACTTGGCCACTAGAATTGTCGGCAATTTGACTAAAAATGATGAAAAAAAAATCTTGGACAAAATCTCAAGTGCCTTTCAGAGATAGTACAATAAAATAAAAAATCGCGGGTCAAATCGGAGAGGTGACGGGTCAGACCCAAGTCGAATCGGCATGGAATGCCCCATATATATATATATATGTGTGTGTGTGTACAGGGTGTATCCCAACTACTAGTTTTCCGTTCGTGAGCATATAGGGTGTACCTTTCCAAGCAAAACGCTTTTTTTTTATGTTCTGCGACAAAAATTGATCGAGATATTTACGAGTAAAGTCCAACGCTGAGTAAACAATGGCACAGTAGTTTCGGCGTCCAAGCGAGCGTGGGCGCGGATTTAAATCCACATTCCGGCAAGTGGATGCTGACTTTCAATTTTGAATATTGAAATTTGAATTTTGAACGTTCTCCGGTCGCCCAAATAAGGTATTAAATAATAAATAAAAAAATATCAAACAATGTTATCCATTGTTTACTCGAAAGATCTTTTGATCTTTAGATCTTTCGAGTAAACAGCGGACAATATTGTCCAACACTTTTTTTTTATTACTTGGTACTTTATTTGGCCGACCAGATAAGGTTCAAAATTCAAATTTGAACATTCGTAATTGAAAGTTTGAACTTCCAAATTTAATTTCAATTTAACAAAAATCAATGAATTTGAATTCACTTGCGCGAGCGTGGATTCGAGCTCGCGCCGGCTCTCGCTTGGACGCCGAAACTACTGTGCCATGGTTTACTCACCGTTGGACTTTACTCGTGAATATCTTGGCCAATTTTTGTCGCACGACATTAAAAATAAATCATTTTGCTTGGCAAAATGGAAAGCTAGTAGTTAAGACGTTACCCCCACTTGTAGCGCAAAAAAGGCCTTTTTCATGAATTTTTTTAAAGAAAACTACAAAACTTTTTTAATCGATCAATATACCATCTTAAAGAACACATCTTGAAGAACTTTTAGTAATTTTTTTATTGAAAAATATTACATTGTTTAGTGGCAAATGGTCGTCAATGAAATAATGTTTTTATATACACGGTTCGCGGTGACCAACATTGCGGCGAAGTGGATCATCTGAAAAAATAATGCGGATGGATTTAGTCAAATATAAGTATAAACTAGTCTTTAATCGAAGGATTTTGAAAAATATTCATTTTTCACAAAATGGCGGACAGTCAAGGTTAATGGTTCGATTTTAACGAAAAAAAACGGCCGTTTTTTGGCTATAAAACGGCCATTTTTTTTCGAAAAAAAAAATCGAACGATTAAAGACTACATTTTTATGTATTAAGTAAGTCTGCAAAATTTCAAGAAGATCGGTTCATTAGTGTTCGAGTAATCGTGGTTACCGACTTCAGAAATGCCATTTTGAGAAAAACGCGTTTGAAGTTTCAACTTCCGGTCGTTTACACAACGGATTCTTCTCTTTCAACGCTCATATCTCAGTCAATATTGTTCGGATCGACTTGAAATTTTCAGGACATATTCTCAGATACTTACACTTCAAAAAAATGCAATAAAAAAAATCGATTTTTTCAAAATCGCAAGTGGGCGTAACCCCTTAAGATACACCCTGTATGTATATATATCGATTGACGATAACCCTGTAGAGAATCGGACGCACCTGTTCTTCTGTGTGAGTCTAAATGCTCATTCTCACATGTGTGAACATGCCCATGTAGGGTGATCGGTAGTGGCCAATGATTGGCCGATGCTCGACGCCAAGCTTGCCAACATTGGCACTCGAGCTTGGCCCGATCATCGACCGAGCCTTGGATGATAAGAGCGGCCCGATATTCGCAATCAATATTGGCCCTAGAATGGCTTATGAGAATCGGCCGAGCATCGCGTAGGAGTTCATTCGAGAATCGGCCAACAATAAGTCCCCTCAAGATTGCCATCATGGGCACTCGAGCTTGGCCCGATTATCGACCGAGTCTTGGCGGATAATTGTGACCCAATATAGATCGCCAAAATTGGTCATGCACTGCCAAAAAAAAAAATTAATTTTTTTTGTATTGTAATTCGTCATTACCTGGTATTTCGAAATGATTAGTTCGAAGAAAATATTTCACCCATATGGGGCTCGAAACCTTAAACTTCCCTACTCATAGCCAAACACGCTGCTCCTATGCTACCGAGTGCTTGTAACATTTGAATCGCAGATATGGCATAAGATACCAAATGGATTCTCATCATTATTTGTATCACATAAACTATATCAATTAGTTAATATCATTGTGATAATTAGAGAGTGTTTTCGAATGCCATGTTATAGAATTTTCAAACCTAACCTATGTATATAATTCCTCTCTCTGCACCTTCTCCACCTCCACAACCCGTTAATATGTGTGTTGCAATAAAGACAGACCATTAGTTCATTAGTTCAAGTTTAATTTGAATAAATAAATATATTTAAAATGAATAATTCCAATAATAGAATGCAATAGGAAAAATTTGATTTCACGAAAAATCTAGTTAGTTCAAATAAAAAATAAATACACGCCGTTAGTTAATATTAATAGAATTTTTCTGTCAGTGTAGGATGGTTCATAAAAATCGGCAGAATATCGCGTATGAGCTCGTTCGAGAATCGGCCAACAATAAGTGCATTGATTTCGTAGTATATTTGTTAAGAATAATGTCCAATGGACTCGTAAAAAGTATTTATCTCGTCTCTCAGTGACTTCAACGCGAAACAATGAATCGTCAATATACGAATTACGGTTCGATCATGCGTTACTCAGCCGAACATTGGCTTCGTATCGGCAAAAACATAATTGGCGAGTCTATACTTCGCCAAACATCGGCCGCGTATCGATAAGCCAATGATTAGAGACCCTATATTTGGCCGAATATTGTCCCCGTATCGGCAAACCAATGATTGGCGAGTCTATACTTCGCCAAACATCGGCCTCATATCGATAAACCAATAATGAACAAGTCTATACTTGGCCGAACATTGGCCTCGTATCGACAAGCCAATGATTAGCGAGTCTACGTTTGGCCGAACATTGGCCGCGTATCGGCGAACCAATGATTGGCGCGTCTATACTTCGCCAAACATCGGCCCTATACTTGGCCGAACATTGGCCTCGTATCGACAAGCCAATGATTAGCGAGTCTACGTTTGGCCGAACATTGGCCGCATATCGGCGAACCAATGATTGGCGCGTCTATACTTCGCCAAACATCGGCCTCGTTTGCCTCGGCCAAACAACAAGCGAATGATTAGCGAGTCTATATTTGGCCGAACATTGGCCTCGTATCGGCAAACCAATGTTGTCTAGTCAATACTCAGCCGAGCATTGGCGTACAATTGGTTAATCGATCATCGTCCCGCCAACATTGGTCCAAGTATTGGCCGTTACGGTTCGATTGGCGAAATCTACATGGGTGCTACTCTCTCCCTGTCTGTCCAATTCTTTCGCTGTTTCTCTATCACTCCACAGATATAGTCCCCTCAGTAGGTGTGGATCGTGTTTCGTTGCGGCCACATTACGCGCACTCCGGATACCGATTTTTCTTCGCTCGTACTCGCTGCATCCTCTCGTCGCTTTCCACGTGTGACAAACCGCACTGCGAATTTGCAGGTTGATCGGTAGAAAGTACGTATCAGCATCGCGGTATTCGAAAATTCAATCAACCAAACCGGTCGTGGTACATGAGGTTGGAAAGAGCGTGAAATTGTTTTGAACAAGAAAGAGAACGAAACGAGAAACGGAACGAAACAAGCAAAGGGGAGAAAAGATGTATATTGGAACTACGGAGGAATATTTTGCAGGGGATAAATCTCAGTTGAATCGAATAATAGGACAAAATACACACCGGTTTCGCGAAATACAGCATGGAATTCCAGTGGGACTTGTTCTCGTATTTCTTCAGCCGATTGTATCTACTTCGGACGCAGTGGAAGTCAGAAAATAGAGCGTCGAACGAGTCCTCTTGAATACGATTGATATTCAACGACCTAAAGCTCCACCGGGTTAAGGGAATATATTGTCAAATCGGCGGACTGCCATATCTCTTATGCGTTACGCTCTACGTACACTCGCGAAAGAAACACGAGAGACCAAATATTCGTTGCATTGCTCTGACACGACTGCATATCTGTATCTCAGTTTTTTTTTCCCGTACACAACGTCTGTACTTCACAATTCAATATTACTCAATAACTCAAGCAGGCTCATTCGAGGCGTGGGCTTATCGACTTGAGCCGGTGTTTCGTTCGTATACCTTCGTGAGCGTCGCGAAAAACGCATCGCGACACACATCGTATCGCGAGGCAACCACTTCAGGATTTTCGAGCCACGAGATCAAGTTGCTCAATCCTTTTGCAATTCACGTGTGTACACTTCACATCCTGGAGAACATACCCACTTGAATCCCGTCTCTGTGTTTGCAGTCACGTACCGCCGTGGCCACACGGAGACGGAAATCGTACAGTAAGACATCTTAAAATAACGAGCAAAGGAAACAATCAGAAATGGGCGAAAGATCCCCCATGGAAATTTATGTATGTAAAATATATGGAGAAAGTATATACTACATATATATATATATATATATATATATATATATATATATATATATATATATATATATATATTAGACTGATACAAAAAAAAATTTTTTTTCTGGATTCTCGTGCTATTGTTGGGCACTGATAAAACAAAATTTCTCTAAAAAGATGGGCGCGGTCACTCAATTTTTAGAGGTGGCTATCCCGACTTTTTTGTATTTGAATTTTTTTTAACAAACGTATTGCATTTAAGCATAGTCATGGCATCGGATTACGGATAAAAATCACATCCAGCAGCTTTTTCGTAACAAAAATAAACTCTAACAATTTGAAAAGATTGCAATATTCACAATTCAAATCCAGGTAGATTAATAATGGCGTCTATACTACTCTCGTTATTCATGTAGAT
This sequence comes from Ophion obscuratus, assembly GCA_964007375.1. Lineage (NCBI taxonomy): Eukaryota > Metazoa > Arthropoda > Insecta > Hymenoptera > Ichneumonidae > Ophion > Ophion obscuratus. The sequence continues at coordinate 3,943,474 of OZ023319.1, forward strand.
TTATTTATACGCATTAACATCTCGCACTTTTTACGAAAAATTAAATTATAAGCTTTTATTCATAAATCGTATATTTACATTTTCAAAATGCTACGCTTATATTATCTTCAAACTCATTTACATTTCTTCCCAGCCATTCTCAAGTTCGTTAACATTTTGGGCAGAATGAACATGTGCAACGTTGAACAGTTCGTCCAAATCTCTCTTAAATTTACGCTCCTTCGATATTTGTGACGGCAAATTCTTTTTAACCCGATTTTTTAAAAGTTATTTCCAGACTAGATGGAGTTTTATTGATTTCAAGATTGCGTTATTCAATCGACGCGTTTGAATTTCAGCACATTTCCATTGTTCGAAAACTTCTTTCATCGTTTCGTGTGCACTTCGACGTATGGTCAGTTTTTCTCTGTTATGTTTGTAAAAGAACAAACTCAAAACTTTTCCGATTTTTATCCGTAATCCGAAGCCATGACTATGCTTAAATGCAATACGTTCGTTAAAAAAAATTCAAATACAAAAAAGTCGAGATAGCCACCTCTAAAAATTCAGTGACCGCGCCCATTTTTTTAGAGAAATTTTGTTTTATCAGTGCCCAACAATAGCACGAGAATCCAGAAAGAAATTTTTTTTTTGAATCAGTCTAATATATATATATATATATATATATATATATATATATATATATATATATATATATATATACATACACATATATATACACATATATATACACATATATATACACATACATACATACATACATACATACATACATATATATATATATATATATATATATATATATATATATATATATCGGTCGCATATATAGTGACGAAAAATAGAATAATACGTATATATTCAGTATATATGCATCAAATATATGACGCATATATGACCCATATATTTTCGATATATTTTTCGGACCAAAAAATATATGCTACGTATAAACACTATATATGATGCATATATGAGGCATATACGACGCATATATTTTCGATATATTTTCAATCTATTTTTTTGTCAGAAAAATATATCAAAAATGTATGCGTCATATATGACGCACACATTTTTGATACATATTCCTGACAAGAAATATATGCTGTGTATGAACACTATTACAGTTAAACTTAATAAAAATTAAAACTTAAACTTAAAAAAACTTAACTTACCGTTATTGTACACTATTACATATAAACACTATATACAAATATGCTGCGCATGTCTGTATATATGTGGCATATATGTACCATTTATGCAGTATATATGTGGTATGTATGTAGTGTGTATGCAACATATATGCTAAATATATGTGGTATATATGCAGGGTAAATGCTACATATATCATTGATATATGATACATTGATATACAGTAATACCACGCATCTCATATATAAAAACGTTACGAAAATTAGAATTTGGCACATATATGCAACATATATTTTCAATATATGGCATACATTTCACATATATTACAATTATTAATAAAATTAATTTGCAGTATATTTTTGCGTATATAAATTTCCATGGGGGATATCTCGCCCATTTCGTGTGTACGGCCTGTTTCACTTCACATGAGAAGTGAAACAAGCCAAATAGTGATTAAAATACGTTGTTCGTTGTTCGACTGGAGGAAAAAAATTCGCGAATGAATACTTGGACAAGTGACTGTGCGATCGTGAGTTAGCTTGAGCGACAACTACTGAGCGGCAAGCAATTTCCCTGGCTTCCAGATGGTAATGCAACTGAAACTCAGCAAAGGTCAGCCGTCTGTAGAGGCACTGGTTTTCGCGTTACCCTCTACCCTTGCATAAAAGTAATACGATACTATATCAGGAGAGCGCGGCTGCAAACAATACTCTGGGGAGTCACTCGGCAACTCAGAACAGTTCAGTGACAATCGTAGGTTAAAAGTGGTAGGGATGGGACCGTGAACCGTAAACCGTAAGGGCATATACGAACGAGCATTCGAATGCACAAATTGAGCCGTCAATTTGTAGTGGAATTCATTCCTCGGCTGCGAAATCTCGATGGATTCGCTATCCACTCTTCCTTCGATAACGAAGGACTTGGCGGGATTTCATAAAATGGTACAGTCTGTTCGTCATGTATTGTAGGTGAGCCACGAGTGTATTTCAGACACAAAAGGCTAAACCAGAAGAGGAAAAATAGGGTCGCGTCGGCGCCGCATTCTCCTTGAGAAGTATATGCGACTCTGCTTCGTCTTCAGTTCGAGTATTCTCCACAATGACCAGCTCCAGGTAAAGCAGCAATGCAAGCCTCTTGGCCACTCGCTCCTGGAAGGTCCCTTGTTATTTGTTGTATATGGAGCCACTTCGTTTCTCCGAGTGGTCGATTCGGACCAGGCAGCCCACCCACTGACCTTAAGAGTTATTATGGCATACGAGACACACGCTGGTTTCGGTAAAGCTCGACTTCGGCTTCATTCGCAAAAAAACGGAATTTTGTACTCCCAATGATCGTCATGGTCAGATTTCTATGGGATATTTCGAGTTCAACAGTAGAATTAGCGAATCTTCGATACTCGAGTCATTTGTTTGTACTTAATACGGTTTTTGGGCATTTGGTAAGGACTTTGCTTTGGTAAGAAAACGTTCCGAGGTCGATGTATCCGATTTCGATGAAATTTTGCATGCTTGTAGAATGGGGAAAAATAGGCGACACGTATTTTTTTTTATCGGCGGAACCCGATTTTTAAGGGTTGAAAAGCACCCTCGAAAATTGGGGTGTTTTTCGTTTTTCGTCAATAACGTTTTAACGATACGAGACACGAAAAAAACTTCAAATTGCAACAATGTTTATTTTTTCGTGTACTATACATTGGAGATGAGAACGATGCAGATAGCGACAAATTTCATATTGTTTATTGCAAAAATGCAATTCTTTCAACCGTATCTCCGAGAATTTTCAATTGATTTTGGATGTAAATTTGCATACATGTAGAGAATGGAAAAGTGCGGATACGGATTTTCTGTTACAAATATGCAATTGCGCCATAACACGAACATATATTGACGTGAATTTAGACCGAAATGCCAAAAGGCTAGCTGATTATACGATGCTCTCGGCAAAAAAATCGACGGGCAGTTTTAACCCCTTAAGTGTGAGATATCCGAAAAAAAAAATCCGTATCCGCACTTTTCCATTCTCTACATGTATGCAAATTTACATCCCAATCGATTGAAAATTCTCGGAGATAGGGTTGAAAAAATTGCATTGTTGCAATAAATAATATGAAATTTGTTGCTATCTGCATCTTTATCATCTCCAATGTATCATCTTCAATGTATCATCTCCAACGTATCATCTCCAATGTATCATCTCCAATGTATCATCTCCAATGTATCATCTCCAATGTATCATCTCCAATGTATCATCTCCAATGTATCATCTCCAATGTATCATCTCCAATGTATCATCTCCAATGTATCATCTCCAATGTATCATCTTTATCATCTCCAATGTATCATCTTTATCATCTCCAATGTATCATCTCCAATGTATAATACACACAAATAAACATTGTTGCAATTTGAAGTTTTTGTCATATCTCGTACCGTTAAAACGTTATCGACGAAAAACGAAAAACACACCAATTTTCGAGAGTGCTTTTTAACCCTTAAAAATCGGATTCCGCCGATATAAAAAAATAGGTGTCGCCTATTTTTACCTATTCTACGAGCATGCCAAATTTCATCGAAATCAGAGACATCGACCTCGCAACGTTCCTTGTTAGTAACATTTATTTCATATTTGGTAGCGTGTTTAACGGCAGTTTGGGATTTTTTTCGGAATCTAGTAAATTGCTTGCAAATATATAACCCCTTTATTCTTCTTCAAAAAAGTTCGTCTGGCACTTCCGACAACGACGGGAACGAAAAATCGGCATCTAGACCCGATAAGATCTAATACTTATTCAGGTGACATTGATATTGTTTTTGTACCCGTAAGCAGTCGTCGACAGTATACGCAAGAAGTTATCATTTCAAAGTTCACGGCATTAAATTGAACTACATCGACACTTGAATAAAGCAGTGACGCGACGCGTAATACCCGTAAATCAGTAAAGTAAAAAAACAGTCGCAATACCCGTAAATCGTCGTGAACAGTATACGCAAGAAGTTTTCATTTCAAAGTTCACGGCATGAAATTGAAGTACATCGACACTTGAATAAAACAGTGGCGCGACGCGATCAATCGAAATGCCTTCCATCGCGCTCTATTTACTTCAACTTTGGGAATGAAATACATCATTCGTTTTATTTAAGAACTCATAAAAACTCACTTCTCACGTTGGGTACTCGTACCTTTGGACTGCGATGTGAGAAAAAAAGTTTTTTCCGGGGAATAATGTTGTTAAGAAAACAGGATCATACGACGTGATCTCATGGAAAAGTTTTCTTTTCATATTGGGATGAAGCGAGTTACGAGTATATCACGTACGAGATTGCACACGGTGGACTTCATCTTCTTTTGTTATCTTTCCTCCCGTTTTATGCTTAATACACTTGGCTGGCTCAAGGATCTTGTAACGACACGATTATAGTTCACTTCTTCGTCGATCTCCCTGCATTTTGCTCGTTCCCTCTTTCTTTTCACTGAGTTTTGTTGCCATCGCTGTTCACCACTGGCCCGTAGTTCGACGCGCTGCTTTTATCTCGTTTGTGTTCGATCCCGTAGATCGAGCCGGATCAACGACACGTTGGTGACTGATCTGCGCTGGACATGCCTGGCTATTGTGCCCTCCTTCAACGAATTGCTGCTTTAGCTGCATATTTCCGCTCCTTTATTCTCCTGGCAGGAGAAACCAATTGGCGAGAAGAGTGGCACGAGTCTTGGCATTTGATCCTATCAGAGCGATTTAAGGGGCTATACCAGTGTGAACGCTGAAAATTTTGGTGATTTTCGGGAATTTTTTGGAAGAAAAGCACTCAATTAAATCTTTCGGAAAATTAATAATATATTTGGCTATATTCGACGTATATTACATAATTTATTCATAGGTAATTATTGAGATCCAAGCGACTTATGCGCTGCCTTTGGAGGCGCAAAAAAAGTTCCATCACTTCTGACATGATTCCGGTCCATTTAGTAGCTGAAGCCGAAAAAGAAAAAAAATGTCATTAAACTTGAAGGTATTTTCTGTGCAATGACGTAGGATTTTCGAAAAATATCAAATTCTAACAAAATGGCGTAGTTATGAAAAAAGTCTGTTTTCTTGCCTATAAAATGGTCGTTTTTTTCAATGCCAAATCGTCAATATTCATCCAATCCAAAAGATCCTACGTCTTTGTGGAGTAAATATATTCAAGAGTACTCAGTTCAAATGTCAAGTCAATCGGACAATTGCTCTTTGAGTTACAATGTCAGCAAATTTGAAAAACCTCATTTCGAGAAAAAAGCGTTTAAAGATTTAACTATCGATTCTTGCCATATAAAATGATATTGATATAAATTATATAAATGATACTGACATTCTTAAAGTATAAACTATGGAAAAAGGCAGAAAAGATCGATTTTTTTTAAGTGTCACACTGGTATAGCCCCTTAAATTCGTTGAAGAACGCGTGGAGGAACTGGACGAACCAATCATGACTATAAAGTTTTCAAGTGAGTTCATTCTATATTCCAACGTTCCCGGTACAAATATAGACTCTCTGTGTCTTCTATCAATGTTATTTCCCTTGTTCTCTTTCGTTGTCAAATATTCGTTGCCGAGTTTGTGGTTAACGTTATGTCTATCACGCTTTCCCCGTGGAGAAATTTCCTTTGGAATAAAAGTACTGCCCATTATTTGCCTTTCCTAGATAATATCAGGCCATGGTCAGGTTTTCCAGCATGGATCAGATTCGCCGTGTAACAGATCTTAGGCCAGGTCCAAATCCGTCGTTCCTTCTTGGGCACTGATTAGGAACTGGACAGGGAAACGATCACTTACTGGGAAGGCTTTTGGCGATCTACCCGAGTGAAATAGACAGTATTATATGGTACTGATACTTATTATTTCACAAGCATCACAAAACTATAATCTTCAGTGGACGCTGTGAGCATAGCACTTCTGTACGGGATACAACCCGTGCAGAAATTTTGACCGGGACACCCTATGTCCGATCAAATCCCGATCAGGATTTGTCATGGATTCCCCAAAACCGGTATCCCGGTTAGAATCCAACTTGCATCAGTATCGGCATATGTATGACGACGATGGCATCATTTTGAAAATTTTGGCGTTACGTGTATTTTCTGTATTGCTATGGAATTCCTATCTATAGATAGGAATTTCTGTCTATAGATTCCTATCTATAAAATTCCTATCTATAGATAGGAATTACATAGTAATACCGAAAATACACGTGATGCCAAAATTTTCAAAATTTTGCCATCGTCGTCGTACATATTCCGATACTGATGCAAGTTGGATTCTAACCGGGATACCGGTTTTGGGGAATAAGTCTCTGTTTATACCCACCGACATGTCGGTGGGTATAAACATGTATTTAAGACAAATTAAAATCAAATTCACAATGATTAGATTAAAATTTACACCAACCGTGAGTTCTTACGTATTTCGAGAGAAAACATTTCGTCGAGGCAAAGAAATTTTTGCAAAAAAAGTTGTGAGTTTCAAATATTACATTATAAATATGAAAAAAAATCACAAAATGAGTTGTGAATTTCCTTAAGTTGAAGAAAATAAAAATCGAATTCACGACAGTTATATTAAAATTTACACCACAAGTGTAAACGTATTTTGAGAGAAAACATTGTGTTGAGGCAAAGAAATGTTGGCACAAAAAGTTATGTGCAAAAATTTTTTTGCCTCGAGGCAATGTTTTCTCTCAAAATACGTACGAACTCACTTTTGGCGCAAATTTTAATCTAATCATTTTGAATTTGATTTTAATTTGTCTTAAATACGAAAAAATTCACAACTAATTTTGTGAATTTTTTTGTATTTATAATTTCTTGTCAATACATTTGCATTCACAGATTTTTATGTGAATTTTTTTTGATTCACATCAAAATCTCGCGATGAGCGCGATCTGCCATTTGAATCTTTGGACAAATTTTTTTTTTTATTAATACTTTAATGCACCAAAACTTTATAAATGTTATTTATTTTTATAATAAATTTAACATGTCATAATTCCATTTTTGACATTTTATTTCAGCCTGTATTCACCCGTGATCCTTCCCAGATTCCTCAATGATTCCATGGGGAATGTATTTAGAGTCATTAAAGGATCCGGTTCTGGATCCTTAATGGAATCCAGTTTACGGATCTTACATTTAGTCTTCGAATCTGATCCGATATCGGACTAGATCCCGACTGGGAGCCCGGGATACAAGTCAGAATCCAGCTGTATCCCTGCCAAAATTTCTGCACGGGAACAGGTCCAACTTTTATCCGCGTACGATGGTACGGATAATGGTACCTTGCTTACGCGAAACACTTCGCTTGAAGCCACCTGGCGGATTGTTGGCGAAATACTTTTAAGTCATGTCTTCTAGGCCAAAACATTCACTGCTGTATGATTCGACACGACCAAGATGATTTTCCAGCGGTAACGCACGATCCTAGTGGAGCAGGACATTGAAAGAGTTGTGCGTTCTGTCAGTGGCCCACAATGATGTTTACATTGACGTATTGACGTACAGATATACGTACTGCGAAACAGAATAACGTTTCTGCAATGTCCGTGCAACCAAAAAAATCCAAGCACATCTCATAATAATCAATAATCCTCTAGCTTTACTCGCTTCAGAACTTGAATCTAAATGTTACTTCCGGTTGCACAATTATGATTCCCTTTCTTCGCTTGTATCTGGTGTTCCTTGATTATGCATGACCAGCAAAAAAAACGTGGTTTCCCCTTCATTCTTCTCAATTAACACAAACGGTTTTTCACCCTTCCTTTCTTTTTGCACCTCAACCTCTTATCCGTTCGAAAACTTCACGGCTGATAAGGCGACCCACCGCGTTTTTATGACAAGGTCATGAACTTTAACGAGAAGAAACATGGGGAAGTGTAGCGATCCCTTTACTTGGGGGGAAAAGGAAGGCTCAAAGCGCCCGAGGTGCAATAATTTGGCAGTTATATGTGCAGCGTGTAGCATTTTAAGGAGTTGGAGATAAAATACGACAGATACTGGTGCGGTATAGTATGTATAACGTTACGGTAGCGTATGGTAAAAAGGAAACATGTAGATGGTTCCTCGTAAAAACGTTAAGTTACTTTGTTCCAAAAGCATAGGAGGGCGGCGAAAACGTACGGTACAAGTATCTTTTCTGCCGTAGTCTCCGAATGTATACATATATCTTTATTATTACGAGAGAGAGAGAGAGAAGCCGCGTTTTTACCGTAAAAAGGCTGGCGAACCGTCGTCACTGAAGCAAAGATCTTTGACAGCGAAATAGAGTACGGCGTATGTTTTTTTCGAGCAGCCGATATTTTGTCCCTCCCATAAACATCTTTAGTTTATGTATCATGAGCAGAAAGCACGGGAGGGTGGGTAGCATCGACTAGATGGACGGAATCGACCCTTTTCGATTCTCAAAGCATTCACGATCAGTTCTTCCGCATACATAACCGCGATGCTTTTTTGTCCTACGAAAGCACTTTTGCTTTATAGGATTCCCGGAGGTAAGTAAAAATGCACAACAAATAAACACGTTTTTTTGTATGTTGTTACTGTTTGTATGTTGTTTATGAAAGGCTCGGTGAATTCGGTTATGTCATCCTAAAAGTTATATCGACGTTTTCGAATGTTCAGAGGGTAAATTTGCATTTTTATGAATCTTATTTGACCTTGGGGAACAAATCCGTCACGTTTCTCAGTGTCAGGCCTGACGTCCTTTGTTCCTGTTCTGCACTACTCCCTTTCTCGTACTCTCTTGTTCTTCTTTAACTTATAGTCGTTATATACATATACATATATGTATATACATGTATATACATATATATATATATATATATATATATATATATATAACGTAAGCGAATAATATCTCAAACCCTAAATCCCATCAAAGCTTTTCGCGCTTCCGTCTTGTTGGTGTAAATGTTGCTCGTGACCTATGCGGTAACTCGGAACGGCACCTACTACCGATATAAAGGGTAGTCCGGGCGCTGTATTTGTTGCCAGTTGTTTCCTGGATCCGTGAAAGAGAAGCTTTGAAGAAAGATTTACCGCCTCTACGCGGTTGGAATAATCATCTCGCTGGAGTATTCGTTGTTTCGTTGGTCGCTAGTTTTTGGCGCATTGACCCCTCGTACCTTAACCAGGCACAGCAAAAGCGGAGGAGAAACATTTTTTAAAAATATTTTCCTCTTGGCTCAAAGAACGAAAGGATCTGGAAGCACCGTATATTAGACATCAGCCTTGTGTGCTTATAATTCCCTTTGTTACGTGGACCGAAACTCTAATGTTACGAAAAGATCTTGCGGACACTCTTTTCCGCAAAGGGATGAGAAAAATGACACGCTTCTGTCAACTTGTTATCAACACTTCAACAGCGGCTTCTCAGTATTGCACGTACCATAAAGCTCCTATCCTGTTCATTATCTTGCTCTTCAGCGAGAAAGGCCGAGACGGCATCTAGGGCGTTCAATTTCCGGTACTTGTAATTAAGGTCTTGGAGAAAGGTGCTCTGGCGATAATTGCGGTGCTTTCTATTTCAAGTGAGTCTCGCGAGGCGAGGACCAGCTACGAAGAACTTATATACAAGTGTTCCCGAAAATGCATTTCGCCTCGAAGTGGTAGAAGGTGTACAGGTAAATCTACCCTCCTCCCCTGATGGACCAAAACGTCTTAATTGTCGGTACTATTGTCGGAATGAAAACCTAATCGTTTTCGATCAAATAACAAAAGTATAGTGCTGCGATGGATTGTCATTTCACTATATCCCATTGAAAGACATGTACAAAATATCCTCGGCCTCTCCTCATGTGTCGCGATATATTACGATTTTATTGAGAACTAATTCAAAGCCATCCCAGATTCTCAGGAGTCTACAATATTTTTCGGCGGAGAACCCGATTTCGAGATTCATGTGAGTGACAAATCGATTCATCGAAAGCTCGAATGAGGCAAGTATTTGAACGCTCCTTCTCGCTGGTCTGTCTCAACACTCCTAGTCTTTCTTCAGTCTGCGTGTTAGCTCGAGCGCAACGGAGTCCAAGGTATCCGTTTTCACAGAGATCAGATCCTTCTCAAGTTTTAATTGAAAATTCGTTGTGCGTCTTGGGGTGGTGAAACAGCGGATAAGTAAAGCGGAAGATTCGATTATTCCGCCCTTCATCGAGTCGATCGAAAGCTCCTGCACCACCTTCACCTCCGTCAGTTCTGGTTCTCTTATTACTCGGTCCTCTTGCGCGGATGATAACTCCGGTACGGAGGAGTAGGATGCGGGTCTCCGCTCACGGAATCGTCGTGTCACGTTTCCTCGGGCATCGGTGGGTGGCGTCGTACCCAAAGGGGACTTCCCTTCAACGACTCGACACCCGATGTAGCAATCTTTCATTCTGTTCTCGGTCCGAATGCCTTGGCATAATATGGCCGCCGTTGGCCAACAGGAACACACATCACATTCGACAAAAGTGAGAAAGATAGATAGAGAAGCTCACAAGCGACTAGGGTATATTTCACAGTCGTTTCAACTCCGAACTACTCTTTGCACTGTAGCGTGTATTGGCTCAGCCACGCGTTTCTGCAAACCTTCAAGGGCTCTTGGAAACGCGACTGGAATAAGTAAAAATCTTGTCCCTGCTCGTATTCCGCGATTTCACTGCTGCCGTTCTCACTCGTTGGCTAACGTCTTTCACTACCACGTGTATACATGTATAAATACCTTGCAGAGTACGAGTACACAGTGTCGCTCTCTTTCTCCCTCTTTTTGTCCTACACACATGCACGCACGCGCATACACACACACACACACACACACACACACACACACACACACAAACCCAAACAAACCCAAACACACACGCACACACACACACACCGTACACGTAGCCCGTAATGTTTCGTCGCTTTTCCTTTCCCTCTTCCATATTCAACCGCGTCCACAACAATTTCTTATTGTAAGGTTCCTCGAACTCCCGTCATCCATTCCATCGAAATAGAATAGACTATAGATATGTACAGGAATTGCTTCCGTTCATCGGAGCAGATGGACCAGTGAATACAACGGCACTGGCAAATAAAATAGGGTCAGCTGCAGGTTGATGGATCGATCGAATGAATCGCTCCGCTCGTAAATTCAGCTCTGCCGTGCAACTTCGGTGGAAGAGTCCTGCGCACTCCTTGCATCGCACGATACAAAGCCTACTGCAAAAGTAAGGTTGAAGTTTGCATGCTTGGAATTCAACGAAAATTAATATTTCTAAAGACCTTCAAATTATTTTGGCAAATATTGCCTATATAAATCCTTCAACCATTGTTTAAGATATTCATTAATTATTCTATCAGGCGTAGAAACTAATTCGGTACCTTTGGAGTTTCCAAACAAGATTCATAAAGGGTGTAACACCCGGAAAGGGACTAGATCATACAATTACGTTTTCCTCTTTGTTACCTACGCCTAGCGCGATAGCACGGGATGACGGTAAAAACGGTGCGTGTGGGTGTGTGTGTGCGCGTGTGTGTGTGTGTGCGTGTGCGTGCGTGTGTGTGTGTGTGTGTGTGTGTGTGTGTGTGTGTGTGTGTGTGTGTGTGTGTGTGTGTGTGTGTGTGTGACGTGGCGTTACGGACTTCCCGCGATTGGGTAGGTATTTGAGGAATAATTCGACAGACTTGTGTACGATTGACACGATGTTCTTTATTATAAGATACTGGGCGGATTAAAGCGATCAGGGCTACGATGAACGATACAAGAAAGAAGGGTACAGCCAGCTTACATTGGTTATTTTCGAATGAATGCGTGAATGTTTGTTGTTGCTCGCAATACAAGGGCCTTCGCTCTTGGCATGGTGGGCTTGCTGGTACTACCGCTGGTAGGGCGTTCGCAGGATTTTACGCGGGTGCCTGTGTTTACTTAACGTGTTTACTACGAAAGGCACGACGCGTGGATAGAAATATGAACTCGGCCCGAGGTCAATGAATTGAGACTGATCTTTGCGGACCGATGATAGAAATTATACAAGTATAAACTGGAACTTTCGAAAACCGAAAAATGAAGACTGTTCGTATAAGGATCGATAGAAGACCGATTCGTATGCAAGTTGATTGGAGATATTCGTTAGGCTGCTGGATTAAGTCTCGATGGAAGAACTTGATTCGATGGCAGTTGACGGAAGACTGCTTCGTCTTTTTGCACACTGACCTTGTTTGGTTCGCATGCGATTTTTCGAGGGAGTGGGAGGCAATCTTTGGTTTCTCTTCTTAGAAATAATAGTGTTGATGGAAGAGGCCAATTCGCACTTTATTCCCTTTGTTAATCATACGCGCATGTGTGTAGCCCACATTCACGCTGAGTCGTTTCCGATAGCGCGGCGACCGTTTGATTCGGACGTTTTCATACTCCGCTCTGGTTATCGGGTCGAATCATGCAGGCTTCTCTTTGTCTCCATGCCAGCGCAGATGGGCCAGCGTAAGGTTTTTTGAGTCTTTTGATCGAGTTGCTGTTTGACTTTCCGTTCGACGGCTCTTCGTGGAGTATGCGCCTAAGATCATGTTCTTGTTGAAATCCAGGGGAGACCTCGATGTTTCTCGAGTCACTGTTTAAGTTTTTGTTGATGACTTATCGTGGGCTGCGCGCTTAGGAACGTGTTCTTGTTGATAGCCAAGATGATAGGAAAAATAAACGCCTGAAGGTGCTGCTATTGTGTATATGTCGCTGTGGTTTGAATATGCATGCGAAACGTACGCACGACGTTTCTTTTATGCTGTTACGTGCCTTATTCTCAGATTTATACATATCATAGAAATGAGGATACTGGGAATACCCGAGAGAAGAATCTCTCCTGCACATTCGCTGCAATTTTGCAAGGGCACCGAATTAATTTGTACACCCAATGCAATATACATTTATATAAAAAGATCTTCTATAATGATAAAAATATGGAAAAGAAAATGTAAAAGAGAATTTCCGTTGCGTTCCAACGATACAAACTTTAACACCATTTGTAAAATAGACCTTGACTCCGCGTATAGGACGTTTATCGAACTCTCTTTTTCGCCACTCACTCAAATGACGTCGGCATCTCTTTGTAGAGCAATACGCTGAAAGGTAAATCCTTCCGTGTATCCGAATTTTGTACACATTTGGTTGGACCTCAAGGTCTTGACAGGACCTGCGACAAGCTTTAAGGACGATCAGCGAACTTGCCCCAAGAGCTTTTAGCGGTGACCGACAAAAGATACTTTGATACTTGTTACTTTTACATTAGTACGAAGCTTATAAGTGTAGTATTGGGAGTATAAAGTCAAAATAAAGACAAATAAGTCTTCGCCGCTTGACAAAGATGGTCCCACCAGGAGGTTATGGTTGAAATTGGCAAATGTAAAACGTCATATCGTAAGGTTGGACATCTGGCAAGACCATAACCTTGAAATATTAGCGATATTGTATCAGCATCACATTTTTTTTCGTGCGAAAATGTTGAGTTTTAAGCCGAATAAGCGTAATTTGCAGGAACTCTTGCGATTGGTACGAATCTCCCTCCAATAATGTTTCCAGTTCCGCGTCTTCGTACACTTCGTTCTCGCAAATAACGCTTATTCGGCTTAAAACTCGACATTTTCGCACGAAAAAATTATGTGATGCTGATACAAAGTCGCTAATGTTTCAAGGTTATGGTCTTGCCAGATGTCCAACGGCGGAGACTTACACTCCCAATACCATTAGCACGACCCTCGGATTTCTTTTTTTTTTACGTTAGATTAACAAAGACAATGATTGGCAAGCGTAAGATATCGTGGCCTGAGCCAATACCTAAATGGGTGACCACTCGGCCACGCTATACCTGACATACTGTCTGTTATACTACGTCCATTAGGGAAACGCGGCGGTGAGCAAGATTCTGAGGCGAGGGGAGACGTCTGAGGAAATAAAAATAGTGAAATGCCAATTATTTGGTGAGAGTAAAATGTATTGGATGATTATAGCTCGCAAGTATATACGAAGGAACATTAGAAATGAAAATAAAATCCCAGTATTATTTTTGGAGCAAGTTGCTGTTCTCTAAGGTCATCAACAAAAGTTATTGGATGCAAATATCATAAGTAGCATAAAAATGTTCGTATCTGAACTCTATTAAATAAAGTTGGATACGAAAGAACAAATTTTAATGCACACTGCACGATTAAATCTTTCAGTGAAATGATTTTAAATATATTTTATCTTCGTCTCCCCCCTAAAGCGGTATTTTTCAATATTTTGATTATACTTGTTCATATTGGTTATATTGATTTGATTATATTGGTTATAACCAGCAAGTCAAAAACTCTGCCGCGCACACATTGATATCCACGTATGAAAATATTTAAGGGGGGAAATCACAGTAAAATATTCAATTTAAAAAAAAAAAATTCGCTTAAAAGGTGCTTTAGGGTCTTAAAAATAATATACCAAATGATGGAAACGGCAAAAGTGTCCGAGTGCCCAAATTTCTCAGTACTTAAAACTTTAAACGCGTTTTTCTCGAAACCACTTTTCTTGAGCTCGCCGAAGACATAACTCGAGCAAATCTTTACCGATCGACTTGAAATTTTGACAGTAGCTTCGAAACATCTTTCTCCACGGAGCTACGTAGGATTTTTAATTTTATATGGCTTAGTTTTTTTTTATCGACGATTTTATGGCGTTTTTTTTTGTTAAAAATTTAACTTTATTTTCAAACATGCACCATTTTGCGAAAAATCAATATATCGAAAAAATCCTACGTAGCTCGCTAGCTGTTGTTATATGGAAACTAAAAAAATTTGGTTTTCTCTTCCAGGTCAAAAATTAAGGAGTCTACGTCTTCGGCCATCGACACGCTTTCAAAAATAGGCGCCTTGGGGCATATGCTGCGCAGCCGCCATTTTAAAATATTTTTTATTGAAAAAATTACATTTTGTACTTTTTTAGTATTGCTATAAAACCTACTTTACAGATTTTCGATTGATACTTTTATTCAGCCAAAATTAATTCCCGAAAATATGCCTGTTTTTTTGTGTGCTACTGTGATTTCCCCCCTTAAATCTCCACGTTCAATTTGTTTTCAGCGAGCCAAAAAATTCGACGATATAAGATATAAGTTCTATAACCATCTAACGTTACGCGGTGCTGTTATTTGGCGCAATAATTTCAAAAAATAGTAAAACGCGGATTCGAACAGTATACGTGGGTGAGAGGCTATCCGATCCATATACGTGGCGAAACATAATGTTATTCCAATCCCTTCTATTATCTCACGGTATTTCCTTCACGCTATCCCTATTCGGATGGACGGAACTATATACAAGCGTGCACGCAATGTACGCGATAAACTTTACAGGCTATCGTTTTGTGCAGAGTGGCTCCATGGCGAATGAAAAAAAAAAAAAAAAACGTGGAATAGATTGCAAAATACCTGGCTGACCGACCACTTAGCCGATGAAATAATGCGTGGTGGTACGTGATAGTCGATACGAGCCACGTGCCCACAGTGATGTAATAAAATGAAAATTACTTCTGGGGATCTCGCAGAATCATGAAATAGCATGCTCAATTTTTATAGTAATAGCAGTTTTATCACTGTTATATTCGCCTCTTTAGCGCATCGCGCAACACCGTTCACAGCATCGGCCTAATCTAACGATATCGCCAGGACAAAAAATAGACAAACAAAATATCGGCAAAAGGGTTGGTTGAAAAAGAATTTGTGTACGGATTGAATGCTTCCAGAGCCACTGAATAACGATCACGTTAAATTGTGATGTTTCATTGTTGAACGAAACCAGTAAATTACTGCAAGTCCTTCGATGATAATAACTCGGGCTTAATTTCTTAGTCTTGTATGATGGTACACCATATATGGTCTATAGGAGTCTCGCATACGAAATATATATTGAAAATTTATTAAATAACGCACTCATTTTGAATTTTAGCGTGGAAGCGGTTGCGACCAAATTTTCAGAAAATGAATTGTCTACATTCGAGAGTAAAAGAAAAGCATTGTTCGTACCATACAGAACCAGAGAGTTGGCTCAATAAATATGGCGCTAACTTTTTGTTCTTTTTAGTGCATTTTTGAAGTGAATACTTCTAAT
>OZ023319.1:3959933-4037433 GCA_964007375.1 Ophion obscuratus
ATAACGTTTTAAGAAACAAAAATATTCGAGCCATTCGAAGCGAGGTGATGTACGAGTAGCATGGCTCGTACATAACCTCGCATGATACACGTGCCCCGGAATGCCTCTCTACATACATTCAGTTTCAGCCTCTCTGTTGTGTCTCCAGACACACACAGATATATAAAATTTCGCAAATTAATACTCAAAAATGAGTATTAATTTGCGAAATTTAATACTCATTGAATAAAAATTGAAAAAATAATATACATAAAACAATAAAATATTTAAACAATATTCAAGGGGTTCGAGGCGAGATTACGTACGAGTCAGCATGGCTCGTAAATAACTTGCACAATACAAAAACTTTTATATAATCTCCGCTGCCCCTTTACAAGTTTCTATTGCTGACTCCACCGACTCTCTATTCCTTCTCCGCTGAGTTCACTGACTCTATATTGCTGACTCCGCTGATTCCACTGACTCTCTATTCCTTCTCCGCTGAGTTCGCTGACTCTATATTGCTGACTCCGATGACTCCACTGACTCTCTATTCCTTCTCCGCTGAGTTCACTGACTCTATATTGCTGACTCCGCTGACTCCACTGACTCTCTATTCCTTCTCCGCTGAGTTCGCTGACTATATTGCTGACTCCGCTGACTCCACTGACTCTCTATTCCTTCTCCGCTGAGTTCACTGACTCTACATTGCTGACTCCGCTGACTCTCTATTGCTTTTCCGCTAACTCTCTGCTGGCTCTCTGCAAGCCTTTCCTCAGCCTCTCCGTTGTGTCTCCAGAGGCACACACAGAGATGGCAAAAATTTAAAATAAAAATAATTTTTTTTTCAGTTCCATCTCAATCGGGGTCAGCACACCGAAGACTAAAGGATGACGACACCATTGCCGAAATATTTCATTTCATACATATTTCATTTCATATTGATAAATAAAATAAATAAAAAGTAAAATATAAACATTCAGGCTACTTTTGATTTCCTTGCCAATTCATAATTCGATCACTTACTTTTCCTCACCTCTCCTCTCCACCCCTTTTCTCTCTCGCTCCCTCTCTCTCTCTCTCTCTCTCTGCATACGTATTCACTTCTTTTGCGTGTCGAACCCACACGCACCCTTTTTTTTTATCCGAAGGTGAAACGTTTGTCAAATATGAAAAGAAAAAAAAATGTGAAGTGCAAAATGGAAGACCCGGAAATATCAATATTCGTACGTGGTGGTAAATAATTGTCCGCGGAATGCGAGAGGAGTATCAGAAGTTTGCATAGCTGCAGAAAGAAAATGATGGTCTCCTCGTTGAGTAAAAATGACCGAGCTCACATCTTTATTCAGCGCGAACGCAAATAATGCAAAAGAAACTAAGTGTTCTGGTAGTGATCGGCACTCTTAAAAAAAAAATGAAGTTTACTTTTGAAACCTTTATTGAGTTCTTCATGTTGATACATTTCTTGCTTCCGCACTTGTTGAATCAAATAGTTCTCTCGTTTCTTCGACGCTCACGAGTTTTCCGAGCTATGATGCAAAAAGTTAACCTTACAAAAGTTAACCTTACTCCCTCGAGGCATGGATATATACAGATAGGTATGTTTAAGGCGTCTGGCCAAGCTGAATTTTTTTTTCGATTTTTTTAAACCTCGAACTGTTAAGAACAATCATCGATTGGAGGCAAGACTCGCAAAAACCGCACCGCCAGCCGAATAACCGCACGTTCATCTTTTGCGATTTTCTCGAAACTACAGTTTTCGAACCGGTACCAACGAAATCTTGTAAACTATCGGTCCGATTGCTTTCAAATTTTTACACAATACTTTTAGGCACATTATCTAAAATGTGGCGTAGGATTTTTGCGATAACTTGATTGGTTTTTTTTTAAATTTAATGTGTTTGCTCGTAAAATTTCGGTGAAAAAAAAAACAATTTTTTTTCGGCTCGACACAATTTTTCCAATGGTCCAACAAATTTTTGCTCCGCTACATTGTAGCGACAGTATTCACGAATAAACGAATTTATTTTTTCAGATGTTACATAACTGAGTAACAGGTGGGACAACGATCCCACATATGGTGCGGAGGACCTTCGCGGACGTGTGCATAACATCGCCATTTTTTAATACTTTTAAGTGAAATTTATTTACGTTATTCTTAAAACCCTTTCTGACGTTGTATGCAAAAATAAAAAATATCCGATTCATACTTTCGAATTTGTTATTTTTTTTCTTAAATATACCCATTTTTCGAGCGGCCTAGGTGGACAGGCGCCTTAAGTAGAGCACACTAAAATCCGAGCAAAAGTGAGTTTGAAAATCCCGGTATATTATTGTTCAGTCGGATACTGCAAATAGATCTAGTATATACCAATTACGTAGGGAAGACACCGAACCAGAAAATGGTTGAGTCCGTGAAGAATAGTGAAGGGAATAATTAATAAGTAGCAGTTGTCGAAATAAACATTCTTACCTTCATCTGAAGGCAGTTTGTAAGCAATTTTTTGGTTTACATAATCTCGAGTATCGGGGCGATAGGCTATGATGATGGTCCTTGAAAATGAATGTCTTCAAAATATTTCCTCAAATTTATATACTTATGAACCGAAGTCATTCTTCCTGTCTGTCCTGAATATACGTCGGACCAATAGTTCGATTTGGAAGTGGTTTTCACCAGTGTATAGCGCTTTTTCCGGTGTAAGTTCTAACCTACGTATCGTCACGATAGGTTATCGGGGGGCTGAGTAGTGAAGAAAAATGTGAGACTTGCTGAAAAAAAAAACTGGCAGCGTAAACATACGCGAGCGAGCGTGCGCTACCACGTGCTCCGCGTGACCCGACGCGCGTGCTATTCTGTTTTGGTGCCTAGCCGAGTAAATCCAATCACACATGTCAAGATGTTATGACCAATCCCATCACTCGATGCGCGTATATACACAACGCATAGCGACCACAGCATAGCATAGCGTAGGTTGAAGAATTCGTATCGTCAACATTTTAAGTCGTGCTATGTTAACGGAATTGTGGACAGCCAATGACGAGGGAGCAGCTTGTCATGCAAACAGCGTCTGGCGTCACAGCAGTAAACGAACATAACCTCCCAGGCGTTAAAAGTGAATGTAATGCACGTGGTTGCTAGGGAAATGTGCTATGATATGCGCTGGTGTGTCTTGAGTCAGGGCATATTGTTCTTTATGCTACGTTGTGCCATGCCATGCAAAAGCATGTGTGACCGGCTTAAAAGTGAGGTAGGCACTAACCTCATCAGGCTGAGTTTGCTCACGTGACGTTACGTACATTAAGGGCGGGGTAAAGTATTTAAATTTTTTTTTCATTTTTTAAATGAATGCATAATATATCAAGAATATTGTGTTAAAATTTTTATGTAATCGAGAAGTGTTCTCAAACTTATGTGCAATGAGCGCTAAGCGACCAAACTCTTCTGCGTTTTTCAAACCGTTTTTCTGAGACTTGTCATATTTGAAGTCCGTGTGCACGATAACTCAAAATCTACTGAACCAATCGCTTTGAAATTTTGCACAGTACTTCTTCACATAATTCACCAGGTATTGTCGAGAGCTTCTTTGTTTTTTTTTAATAATTACTAATTTTTCAACAACAAATTAGCCGATTTTTTTTAGCGAAAATCGGGTTTTTGGCTCCCAAGTGCTACGAAAAAACGAAAAATCGAAAAAAAATATCCTCCCGTCATTACCTCGAGAAACATCTCCTTTAACAAATGCATTTTGATTTTTTTGTTTCAGATGATTCTGTTGCGAGTTATGGTGCACACCGCAAACCAACTTTTTTTCGAGGCGCCTCCGGGGTTTAATTTTCACTCGCTCAATTTTGAATATTTTGCAATGCAAATTTAGGAGAATGTTGTTCAAATGTTACTTTATTATATGTAAATTTTTCAATAAATGAACACTATTCGTTACGCCAAAAAAAAATCTTAAAAACATGCCTTTTTTCGCCGAATTAACTTTACCCCGCCCTTAATTTTATAGAAATTGACTTAATGTTTTCACAATGCCGAGGAGGAAATCCACACTTGGTCACAACAGCGCGAGTGTAAAAAAAGTAGCGCATAATCTGAAGACAGGGAGCGTCACTCCTCGCAAAAGAAACGTGAAACGACTGGACAAAGAAAGTTTGAACTCTCTTCACAAAGAAAGCATACCATGATATGTAAATGTGGTCAAGCATCTTCAAAGAAATCGACCATTTGGCCAATCGATGGAGAAGTTCACGCTTGAGAAAAAGTAGTGAAAACTGCTCCACAGAGGTTGGGACGTCTGGTAACAGATAGTACCCGTCATCGTGAGATCAGGATTGATAGATATTTCGACGAAGATAGTATTCAGCGAGCAGATCCCGTTTGGACACCTCGGCGCAAGAAGGAAAACTTCACATTCCTCTATGATGCCAAAGTGAACGATCGTAACGACGCGTATGTATGTTTGCGCCCTATGTCTTTGAAGTGTAAATGTTGCCATGTACTTAAATGGACACATGCAATGGAGGGTATTTGCTGGAATAAAGGGAAGGTTGAACTGCCAAATTTGGTAAATGCTCGCTCCTGGCGCAAGAACAGCGAACATCGTGTACAAGGATGCTTTCGGATAAGTCGACATATATATTAAGGTGGTTAAAAAAATCGATTTTTTCTTCTCAACGGAAAATTGAAGTATGTTCAGAAAAAGAAAAGAAAGAAAGAAAATTTTGCAAAATTTGAGGGTTCTAAACAATTTTTCAGTTAGTGCTCGCCTTTTTCATGATTATCCGAGTATTCATTTTTATTTATCTCGATGCAGGAAATGTTAGTGCGTGATCCAATGTAAGTATTGATTTAATTTCTTCTGTAACAATGAACAATTTTTATTTAAATATTTTTTTGTTACCACAAACAATTTGTATTTGCAGATTAAGAATCAATATATGTAATTCGGTTGTGAAAATTATATCAACTACTTGATGAACAAGAACACTGTGTTTACATGAATGTCAAAGGCCATATATTGTTTGAAATGTTTAATTTTTTGAAAACGACTTTGTCATAAGGCCCACGAAATCACTGGCCTTCGAAAAATTTGTATTTTTCTGGTGGTGTTTTACGTGAAAGTGTGGTTCAATGCTTCGAATGACATCAGAGCTCCATACCAAGATTTGAAATTCATACAGACGCTAATAAGCGACCAGGCCGAAGATTCAAAGAGCATGTCATATATAGTAGAATTTCGAAAGCAGCTGCTATCAAATTCTCTGGGCATCTATGGTATTTATCTGAAGAACTTGCCCTGTCCCTATCGAAGTGAAAGCGAAAAGGGCTGTTCGCATAAAAAAAAGTATCAGCACAGGTCCTTGAATGAAAAGATTATCCATCAAAGGCAACCTACAGACGCTGTGTTCGAAGGACTTGCCTGATTTCATCACATCGAAATCACTGAGTTTATTCGAACGATTTGAGCTCCTGTGCAATTTTTTGGACTTGAATCCTTCACTTTGGGACTTTAATCAGGATTATAATACGTGCTTGATTAGTTTTAAAAACATGCAAGTTGTGAACGACATAGCTGAGCGAGCCGTTTCTTTGATGAAAGATTTCAACAGTTTGATTACGAAAAACGAACGCCAACAGCAATATCTGTTGCAAGATGTGAGCGAGTACAAAAAAAACCTATCCTTTTTGCGAAAAGGGAAATTATTATTCGGCTTGATCTTCAGAGTAATAACATAAGTTTTTCAACAATCGCATACTGTTATCCAGAATACATATTTTTTTAAACATCGTTTGGAATTATTATTGTTATTAAAACTACTTGAAATGAAAACGACCTGTTTATATCAACTTAGAAAATGCTACAGAGCCTAAAAAGTTTTGAGAAAATTGTATTATTATGATGTTTATTGGCGGGGAAAAAAATTGACGAAAAATCGAAAGAAAAAAAATTAAAAGTCGTTTGAGCACTACGTAAAAAAATGTTTAGGCCTATAAAATTTTGTATGAATTACGTTTTCATAACGTGGTAACATTTTCCGTTGAGTAGCGCGAGACAAAAATTAATTTTTTTTAACCACCTTAATATCCATGTATTACATAAAGGAAACGGATATAGTGCTTTGCGTCGATCCTTTATTTTTCCCAGTACCGATCTGTGAAAATACACATAGACGGAACAAAGAAATTAACCTTCAAAGGATACGTCTTCATTTTACGAGAGTGTGACTTGAATTGATTTCTCATAAAAAGATCACAGTGAAACGTCAAATAAATTTTCGGATATATCCGGAACATCCTCGAAGTCGTCGGATCTATTTTTGTGTGGATCCACTCAGGAAGCTTAGTAACGGCCGATGTTTCTTTTCGGATGGTCGAGTAGATCCATTCTCAATGACATATCCAAGTTAATCTACTCGTTTTCCGAGATAACTGCGTTCTCTCTCATTTATATTGAGCCCGTAGTTATGCCCGATTTAAGCCGGTCTTTTATCTTCGGCGATCCTTCGGCCTCGGCCGTCGAAGGAAACATTTAATTGTCTGAATAGATCAGTGTTACCCCATTGATAATTAATTCTCTAAATTTCGCATCGATGTCTTCTAAAAGTAAAATAATGTTGGAGCTTGAAAATTCCAAGTGGTAGTGTTAGGAATTCGCGTTGCCAATCAGGCACGATAAATGAGATGTACTACATGCTATCTATATGCACATAGATATAAAAAAAAACCTATTTTTAGTACAGTCCGGCCTTCAATGTATCAAGTTGGTCTTTAATTACCGGAAGATTATATCGATCCCCAGTGGTTTTCAAAAATATATTAACAAGCTTTTATTCAATGTACTAAAACGTAGAAAATAATTTATTTTACCAAGTCACCTACTATATTGAGACGTACAGGTCCGTATCATCAGCAAAAACCCCCACCACTAAATCAAACACAGCGGACTTTGCGATAGTGCAAGGGGAAGGGGAAAAACCAGTAAAGATCGAAATTAGAAATAACAGAAAAATGCGCGCAAGCCGACAGTTTTGACCTTTGAAGGGCATAAAACGAGGACGGAAACGAGAGAGACCTGTATATAACAAATAGAAAATAAGCGAGATGGAAAAAAAAGAGAAAAACAGAATGAAAGCAAAAACTATAAAAATTGAAAAAAAAGTTAATAACGGAAATGATGGGTAATCGGTTAGGGAAGAAGAACGAAAACGGGGTATACACGGTGAGGCACTAACTGTTGCCGCCTTGAATATCTCTGTAATTATCGACGTCACAAAAAAAAGTTTGCACAGTAAAGGTCACCTCCACTTTCTTTAAATGGGACGGTAAATTTCTTTCAACTATCTTGGAGAGCGTCGAAAACTGCATAAAAACATTTAGGGGTCAATGTCGTTCAAGGTCATTTAAGATCAAAAAGTGACATGAACTTTATTTTTATGTGAAATTACCTTTATTCACAGTAGATGTTCGAAGTGATTGCCATTGGAATCAATGAAGTATTGCAATCTCCTCATCACGGATTATGTGGAATTTCTTATCACTTCGGCACTTACCGAATCACAGGCTCAAAGAATTCTCTCACGCATATCATCCGGCGTAGTTAGACGGTCTTTATAAACAAGATCTTTCAAGTATCCCCACAAGAAAAAGTCCAGAGGCGTCAAGTCTGGCGAGCGAGCCGGCCACGATACAGCTCCTCCGCGTCCAATCCAACGATTTGGAAATCTCTTTTGCAATTCATTTCTAGCTTTCAGCGAAAAATGTGCCGGGCACCCATCGTGTTGATACCACATTCTGTTTCTTGTTTCTAAAGGTATTTCTTCCAATAACGGACCTAGTGTTTCTTGAAGGCATGTGGTGTACGTCCTACCATTACGGTTCTCTTCGATGAAATAAGGGCCTATGATTCTAACCCCAATAATCCCACACCATACATTAACCGACAACGGTCTTCGGTGTGCAACTTGCCGCAGCCAATGTGGATTTTCAGTTGACCACAAATGCATGTTATGCAAGTTAATATTTCCATGATTCGTAAATGTTGCCTCATCAGTAAATAAAATCCGATTGATAAATGAGTCATCTCTCTGAATCTGGCGTTGAGCCCATCGGCAGAATTCAGTGCGATTTATGAAATCCGTACCAGTTAATTCCTGGTGGAGACTGATGTGGTAAGGATGATATTTATGACGATGTAGAACAAGTAGAATACTTCTATGGATTACGCCAGATTCCCTCGCAATTTGACGAGAACTCGCACAATGGTCTCGATGAACGGCGGCAAGAACACCAATTTCCGTTTCTTCGTTAGTAACTCGCTTTTGTCGGTTACTTTCCCGACGGGTTAAGGATCCAGTTGTCCTCAGTTTAGTGTGCAACATTTGAAATGTACGGCTTGTAGGATGAGAACGTTCAGCAAATCTTTCAGCGTATAAGTCTCTAGCTCTTACTGCATTTTTCTGACATTCTCCGTAAATTAGAACCATATCAGTTTGCTCTTCAAAAGAATACAACATTTACATTCGCTTGATTCATTAATACTAGTCTCACCATTCTTACTGTCGTTATCTTGGGTTTGTTTGGGCGAAACATTGTACAATGTTTCGTGTACATTGTAGATTTGGTGCCGTTGTTTACATACAAGACAATGGCAAGACTTCGGCGATAAGTGCCGAAGTGATAAGAAATTCGTGACGAGGAGATTGCAATACTGCATTGATTCCAATGGCAATCACTTTGAACATCTACTGTGAATAAAGGTAATTTCACATAAAAATGTCACTTTTTGATCTTAAATGACCTTGAACGACTTTGAACCCTAAATGTTTTTATGCAGTTTTCGATGCTCTACAAGATATTTGAAAAAAAATGTATCGTCCCATTTAAAAAAGTGGAGGTGACCTTTACTGTGCGACAGCGCCTCCACTGAGATAAGAACAATGGTCGCATTTGATGACCCCTTTCGTACGGTACAACTTTTGTTTCAAACATTTTTTTGTGACATCGATAATTACAGAGATATTCAAGGTGGGAACAGTTAGTGCCTCACCCTGTATAAAGGCAGGAATTTTAGAGGAAAGTTTCTTCTTCTTTCTTGAGAAAGTCGTAAAGTACTCAACACACGAATACTGGACTTCGGGTTAGGAAAGTGGGGCAGGAAGGAAACACAACAGAAACAAAAACAGAAAAAGGTGGCGTGGCTTGTAAATTAAGAGCTCTCAAATTTGTTGTACCTTGACAAGTACTCAGCACACGACACTGGCCTCCGGGTAAGGAAAGTGGGGCAGGAAGAAAGTAAAGAAGCAGAAAATTGAGAACGGATAAAGGGGCTAAAATAGGGAACCTCTTGTGACTACTGGTCCACGGATAAAGCACAGCGAGAGGAATATTAAATTGGAATATAAAAATATATTTTTTTAATAGCAAAGGGTGAACTCATTTATCGGAAAGCGAAAAGAGGCAGAATTATATCAGAAGAACATAATACAACGTAAACATTGAACGGTCACTGACCGCGGCGATCCAGCATGCTGCGATCGATAGAGCGAGGGAGGAGCGAGCAAGGGAGAATATTTAGCACCCGACTAATTACGCAAATTGAATACTTTGCCGTCACAAAAGCGGCGCGTTCCAATTACACGAGAAACAAAACAACACATTACACTTATACACGGCGTTATTTTAAATTATATCGAGCAATAAAAATTCAATAAATTGTTTTTTATTGTCAAATACCACAACACACCAGACTCAATTAATTTCTTCCCTTGTTGCGTCACGAACCAATAAATTGAAATGTAGCGAACTCCGACCCGTTACACTATATGTGACTATAAATTAAAGCTTGGGCGCTCATCTTTAAAATGTTTAATAAATTTGATCAATTCAGTTTCATTATCCGTATTTAACTTGGCACAATAGTAATGAGAGACATTATTATCACACGTTTCTACAAAGTTTCAAGATTTTGCGTTGTTTATCACACGTTTATACACAGTTTCAAGACATCTAAGGTTGTTTTACAATAAATTAAATACAGTTGATATGTTAACAGATTTATGTAAATTAAAGATTATATGTCCAGATTTTGAGCGCTCCAAGCTTTCATTTATAAACAAATATAGGTGACTTGGTAAACAAAAATATTTCCTACTTTTTAGTACATTAAATAAAAGCTTGTTTAAAAAAATGGTATATGAATTATTCTCTACTTTTCAGTCATTAATTGGTTTTACTACAGCTCTGACATTTTTGCAAAGAGGAATTAATCCTTTCAAGCGAACCGGTGTTATTATTGGATGATTATCAGAAGAAATCCTGAAGAACTGTGATAGGTGGCATCTATCACAGATTTTGGCTCACCATCTATTGGACCTTATCTTTTAACCTATTTTACCTATTGGATCCTTTTAACGATTGTGTGATCCGAGAGCACATAGAACCTATTCATATTTTCTCATGTCCTTTCCATGTATCATAGGTTAGTTCTATTCAATGTTTCTCATTCTGTTCTTTTCTGCTAACGCTTCACTATTGCGAGGTCTCTTTCCCGTTAGCTTTTCGCAATCCGATTTTTTTTAAGTTGCATCATGTACCGTCACCGCTTGGATGCACGTTTGCAAAATTTCAGAGCTTTAAGTAGTCGGGAGGTGGGTGAAATGTCGATTTTCCGTTATGCATCTCATAAAAAGTTTTTTCTTTTAAGTTGAATCATGCATTTTCTTATTTTATCATCTTTAACCATTCTAGGATAATTTTACACTCGGTTTGAGTCTTCTCGGACACTGATACATCTTTTTTCGTCACTAACAATAAGTAAAATTTCAATTTGCATTCCAGCATCCATGACTTTTTAATTTTCTTAAGCATCAACTATCATCTGCAACTTGTTAACGATGGTTTCGTACTTAAGGTATTCCTTTCGCAGTGAGCCGTATTTTGTAGCAGCATAAGCAGATCTCTTTTGAATCATTAGTAAACCACAGTTGCGCTCAATAAAAATAAGTTACAATTAATTATTATAACCTACGATGAACGGAATTAAAATGTCGCCTCAATTTAGTATTAGGAGTATAACTTTGCAGTGACCGTTTTACTTAGAGAGCCACTGCGGCCGAAGTAGTGGCCCTAGCTCAATAAAAAAGTGGCATTTTAAACTAGAGGCTCTGCCAATGTAAACAATTTAAAAAAGCTAACGGATACGTGTATGCATTATAAAGTTACAGGCACTCAAACATGGCAACCTACGAGCCGAATTCTCAGCATTTGCGGGAGGTTATGATTTACTTCTTCAACATCAAGAAATCTGCGGCTGAGGCCCACCGTTTGCTTGTAGATGCTTACGGGGAGGATTCTATTAGTGAGAAAACGTGTCGGCGGTGGTTCATCGACGCCCAAACCGAATATTCACGGATCCAAAGTGATGCTGTGTATCTGGTGGGACCAGCTGGGCGTTGTGAACTATGAGCTGCTCAAACCATCCGAAACCATCACAGGGGAACTCTACCGAAGTCAGTTGATGCGCTTGAGTAAGGCACTCAAAGAGAAACGGCCACAATTCAATGAAAGACATGACAAGGTGATACTGCAGCATGACAATGCCCGACCCCATGTTGCAAATGTCGTGAAAAAGTACTTGGAAACGCTGAAATGGGAGGTTTTATCCCACCCGCCGTACTCTCCAGACATTGCCCCTTTCGACTATCACTTGTTCCGGTAAATGGCACACGATTTGGCTGACCAGCACTTCGGTACTTACGAAGAAGTCAAAAATTGGGTCGATTCCTGGATTGCCTCCAAGGACCAAGAATTTTATCGACGCGGGATTCGAATGCTACCTGAAAGATGGGCCGAGGTCGTAGCTAGCGACGGGCAGTACTTTGATTAAAAAAATATGTAGCCACTTTTTTATAATAAAGCCTTAAACTTTTGAAAAAAACGGTCACTGTAAAGTTGTACTCCTAATAGATTTAGACATTTCTACATTTCCTTTCAAAAGTCGCGGTTGTGAAAGATCTTCTACTAGTCACGTTTTTCTAAGCTTTTATCATTAATGTTCTCTTTGAACATTCGGTGATCTTCCGTTTTGATTGTCGTCACGGAATCTTTAGGATTTTTTACATGCGCGTAGAGCACTTTATAGCAGACATCTAGAGTGATTCAGTATATAGATTATTAGATAGACATGTGGCCAGCATGTTATCTCCATAAAGTGCCGTATAAATTCGATGATTCTCAAAGACGTCATTTTTTATTTGACGTTCTGTAACTTGGCTTGAAAATTTGCCAGTATACTGGAATGTGTGTTTACGTTATTGCAGATAAAAATCAGTTAATTGTTAAGTATTTTGGATCTTAAAAGAAATACCTTAATGTGCTACGCACCAACGCTGAGCTTTTTTTTCAAATTCTTTTGTAATACTGATTAAGAGTACTTGAGCGTTGATGATTGCTCTTGAAACGTTCTCTTGTAATCTATTACTTTTTCGAACGTTGTTTTTCGTTATTATACATGATCCAACCTTTTTTTAAAATACCTCTCGCATTGGAAAACAGAGTGTTATATTTTTTTTTAATCCGACGTCTAACTAAATTTAGAAGGGAGGGTTCCGTATATAATTACTAAATCTGATGCTTTCCAATGACTTTTAAAGGGAATACTCTTTGGCGACTCTCCATAAAATAAAGAGACGCGATATCTGAAGCCCGATTCGAAGCATCGTAGGTGCATCGCTTTGGGCGAGCACGTACAAACGTCTTTTTCGCGGATGTGCAAAACGCGGACCCGATACAAACTTGCATTTGCAAACAAAAGGGTATACATTTATCACCGCGTGCCGTTGCAACGATAATACGTGGTATTTTACAGAATATAAATTCGCAAAAGACAAACCGTCTAAAGAAAAAACGACTTTACTGAAAATTTCCATATCGACGTTGTTAGCCGCATGCACCAACCACCATAAAATGATGACCCGGGAAAAAATAATTTTGCGAGTACAAAACGGTTCCGATTAAGGTTCCGAGAGTAAAGAAATGATTTACTAAATAATGGGCTTATTTTCAAGTTTAGAGTGGCAACGGTTATAAGTAAACTTTTTAAACATTTAATTGGCTACATTTTTGATAACTGCAAGTTTTACTGTAGAATGGGTATTTGTAGACCTAGACCCGAAAATGGGCTGTGAAATTTTATTATTTCATTATTTATTGTAATTTTAAATTCAGTGTAGAGTCATATTGAATATATTTATAGGATATAACATTTTCTTCAACATTATTTTAACTTGTCCTCCCTGGAATCGATATTTTCGGACTTACGCCTCCGCAAAGGTTGCGTTAATAAATAGTTTATGAAGAGATGCGCGAGGGTCTCGCCGCTAAGGATTAAAAAGTGACCAACCAATGTGTATATACCTACGTATTCGACAATACGCAAAAATACCGGAAGTAGAATTTTTGGATGCTTATATCCCAGCAGCCATCCTTCAAGTTGAACTTTTGGCGACTCGTAACATAATTCGAACGTAAACTTTTTCATGCCCCTATTTGCGACTCAATCCGTACAGCCGATGCTAAGATGTCGTCATCGCATAAATTGAAATCGCAGAAATGATTATAAAACTTGTAGATTTTAGCAGGTTTGTCTTGAATTCCGATGATAATTCCTCGTTTTTAATGACTAGAGACGCGATTTTTATTTTCTTGGTGATGTTTTCTGTGTCTTGGGGTTCTATTTTCATTTCATCTTCTTCCTCTGAATCCGATTTCGTATCGGTTTTGTGTCTTGATGTTTGCGTCGCTGTTACCTTGTGACGGGTCTTCGGTACGTTTTTTCTTCTTACCCATGTTTTTGGGAGCGTTCAGTGTACGTTTTTGCTTAAGTATTTTGGCCGCCAGGCCATTATCCTCTTTCGCGATGTCTCCGTCCGTGCTTATTTTTTCTTATGTTCTTTTTATGTTAAAATGTTTCGGATTGATAAGTCTGAATTTAGTTATCGACTTCAAACTAGTCAGAGATCGAGACGTGTGCACCTCTCGGCTCCCTGATCTGGTCTTGAAATTGGAATGATCTGATCGAACTCTGATCTGATCTGATCTCTGATACTCTTAAGAGTTTCTCCTGCGCTTAAGTAGATTTTCAGTTCGCGCTACGCTTGCGAGAAACGAGCGCGCGTGCAGCCTCTAGCGGTTGCTCCGAGAACTACGGGTTTCCTCACACCTATAATTTCGGTGGCGCTCGGCCATGATTTGGTTCAATTTTTGCAACCATATGTGCAACAAACAAATTTTACTTTCGCATAATTTTTTAACCAATTCAGACATTTGCTTAATATTTTTCAATCAAAATAAAATATCAATATTTTAATGAATAATGTACTCAAAGTCAATGTCGGATATGGTGAAAACAATAAAATAACATATTTACTCAATAGAAATTTTATATGAATCGAACGAGCGAAATTCAATTTTTCTTGTGTATTCTAATGAACGATAATCATGTTATGAATTGGAACGCTTTTTTCGTTCGTTGCAGAAATTGCATTTAAAACTGCGTAATTTGTTCACGATAATGTTTTAGATAGTTTCATTAATATAATGTTTTTAACTAACAATACATATTTTGAATGAAAACAAAAACTTTCAATTTTATCATGCTATTGAAGTCAATAGCGTTTTGTTTGGATCGAACGGAAATCCGATTATTTACACCAATAATTTTACAATTGAATCAACGAAATTTCATTCAATGACACCAATGATATTGGATTTTTTTTTCTCAGTGTACTATTAAACGAAATTTGAAAGTTTATTGCGGCACCACGGCTTATCGAGTACCCGATGTGAGACGAGTACTCGAAAAACTCGAGTACTCGATAAAGTTCGAGTATACCCGTCCGATCACGAGTAACCGAAAAATTCGGGTACTTGATCCGAATCATAGTCTAATTACCCGACCCGACCCGACCAATTCTGCTAACCGCACACCCCTAGTTACACCACGCAATGTTAGACTATTGAAAAACGGGTGGATTAACAAATGTAAATAACATTAGAGGGATCAATGACTTAATTGCCTTCGCATCGAGAGCGATAATCTTATAGAATTACATAAACTTAAATTGAATTTGTCCGATCATTTGTGCTGGCTAGTGCGGCGGCAGTTGACAAGTGTTGTACTCGAAGTTCATCGCGAGATACCGACTTGAGGATTTTTATCATTCGCAACGTCATCTGTAACTCAAGTGACTTGGCCAACCGTGAGCCAATCGCTCAATGGAACTACACGTAGTCACAAAACCTCACTCTGTCATTTGTGACCAAAATCGGTAGGGGTGACAAGCAAGGACTGGATAACAAAACATTCACAATTTTACTAGCTCATAGCGAGCTAACCATTGGCCAGATCGTATGAGCTCAATTGGACGAGCCAGTTACTAAGTCGTCACTCAGGCAGGCTAGCACAATTTATAGTATACTCGGGGACAATGGCTTTCGCACATGGTACATTAAGGAGTAAGGCCACTGTAACGGCCCCAAAAAAAAAAGGTTTTTTCACTAATTTTTTGCTCCCGAAATTGAAGGTATTTGAAAAAAAACTTTTAATGGTGTTATCGGGCATACATTAAACTTTATTATAAAATTTTTTTACAGTAAAAAAAAAACAAAATGGCGGTTCCACAGCTATCTTCCCGGGACATGTTTTCAAAATGGCACGCAGCATAACTCGAACAATTTTCATTTTTTTTACTTGAAATTTTAACCAGATGTGAACATTTACATTATCTTGAGAATGTCGATCGGAATTTTCAAGAACTTTATTTATTGATTTTTTATTAACAAAAAACTTGCCGTTTTTTTTCGTCAAAAATCAATTTTTATTTTCAAACGCACGCCAAATCCACAAAAATTGATACTTTTTAAAATCCGATCGACATTCTCTAGCTATAGCCCTCTAGATTAATGGTTTTTTTTTGTTCTAGATTCAAAAGTGCACCAGTGGTGCTGCGTGCCGCGGAGCCCTGGAAGCAAAACATGTCCCGGGAAGATAGCTGTGGAACCGCCATTTTGTTTTTTTTTACTGTAAAAAAATTTTATAATAAAGTTTAATGTATGCCCGATAACACCATTAAAAGTTTTTTTTCAAATACCTTCAATTTCGGGAGCAAAAAATTAGTGAAAAAACCTTTTTTTTGGGCCGTTACAGTGGCCTTACTCCTTAAAGGACTCGAAGGAAAAAAGAAATAAAGCTGCTGGACTTTCATTAGTAAGTTATGTAATATTTGCTCGACTGAGGATCGAGTTTAAACCATAGATACATAACCAATCATGGAGTCTATGGAATCAATACAAAACGAGCAATAACATTATTTGAAAAAAGTATGCTTGTTCATTTTTATTACATTTAGCGTACGTGGTTCGATTCAAATGATACTATTGACCTTTGTATTGACTTATTTATAACTTATTAAAATTTGGTGTAGGCATTTTTATTGACAGAAATCAATGAAAATGGCATTTGTGCGGACTCTTCTCAGAAATTCTCCATTCCGAATCTCGCGCACACACATATATATTTCAAAGACATATTTCTCAAAAATGTCTTTGATCTCTTTATGTCTGTATCTCAAATTTCTCTTCAGAAGACTCAAATCAAATCAAGATCAAAGACATATTTCTCAAATATGTCTTTGATCTCTTTATGTGATGTATCTCAAATTTCTCTTTCCTGATTACAACCCATGTAGAGATTGACCGTTGGGCCTGGGACGGGCCTTCATAGTGACCCTTTCTAGAATATTGGGCCGTGAGTATTTACCAATGAGGTGCCTTTGTAGAAATGATAAGAACGGCCCGATATCGGCCAACAGAGCCAAACATTATTGGGCCAATGATTTAATTCATTGTAGCGCCAATGTTGGTGATTGCACTTGGCCCTCTTAAAGGGCCTATGTAGAAATTGACCACTGGCTCTATGATGGGCCTCACAGTTGGTCTATCTAGAAGTTGGTCTATCTACAATATAGGGCCGTGAGTTTGTTTGTTTGTTTGTTTGGGTGCGTGATAAATATTCAACCTATATCGGGCCAAAATTGGCCCGAGATTGGTCCTTATGGATACGTATTTCATGGAATAACCTTGAAACAAATTGTGATTTGCGTATATGACAGGTTTCAAAATTGGCATATTTTACTTACTTATGTTGGTTATTTACAAATGCCAATAATAGGCCAAGACTTGATTACAAAAACTGAACTACAAAACATAGACGATTAATATATGACGTGCCAGTTATTTGTCTATTCTGGTACAATATACAGATAATGAATAACCCAAGGCTTAAATAAAATAAAAGCAGGTATGGTCTGACCCACTTAGCCAATAAAGGGCTTAGATTAATTAAATGTAATTTCCAGTATTTTAGCATTGCCAGTTTTAAAATTGGCAAATTTCGATGAACTATCACGGCTGTTTATTGGTTTTAACAGATGGGCCCGGATAGGTTTTAGTAATGGGCTGATATTGTGCCAGTTCTCAATTTATAACGGAACAATAATGGGCCAATGTAATCAGTACTTCAGCATAACCAGTTTAAAAATTGGTAAATACTGTTTATCTATCCTGACTGTTTAATGAATTTGAAAGATGGGCCATGATAGGTTTTAACTATGGGCCGATATTGTGTCGGTTTTCAATTTAGAACGAGACGATAATGAGCCAATGTGATAGCCAGTATTTTAGGATTGCCAGCTTTAGGATTGGCAAATTTAGTTTAACTATCACTGCTGTTTATTGGTTTTAAAAGATGGGCCAGGATAATCTTTAGTAATGGGCCGATATTGTGCCAGTTCTCAATTTATAACGGGACAATAATTGGCCAATGTAATTGCTTGTATTTTAGCATTACCAGTTTTTAAATTGGCAAATATAGTTCAACCATCACGGCTATTTGTTGGTTTTAAACGATGGGCCGATATTGTGCCGGTTTTCAATTTATAACGGAACAATATTGGGCCAATGGAATTGTCAGTATTTTAGTATCCCCAGTTTTTAAATTGGCAAACTTAGTTTAACTATCACGGCTGTTTATTAGCTTCTAAAAATGGGCCAGGACAGGCTTTAGGGATGGGCCGATATTGTGCCAGTTTTCAGTGTAGAACGGAACAGTAATGTGCCAATATTATTTCTCTTTTGTTGGCTTATAAGATGGTCCCAATATTGGCCTGATCGTAACATTGGGCAACTCATGGCAACCTCTACATAGGAAGGAGGGCCAGAAAAATACTTGCTCGTCGAATCTTGCTTATTTATATTTTCCAATTATATAAACATACCAAAACTAAAATTTAATTTCTTTTCACAAACATTCTGTGTATAGGTGGTTACAAAGTGCATCGGTACAGAGATAGTACATGTTAACAGACGTGGGGAACATGACAACGCAGAAAATGCGCATCGTATTTGCATTTTATGAGACGCTCAGAAATTTCTAATATATTCCCCATGTGGCGAAATATCAACGTGAATAACCCTCGCTAATATGACGAAATAGCCTTCCTGAAAGCCTAAAAATTATGTACGAACAGAATTCAATAAAAAAATGAACATTAGTCTGTCTTTTGGCCGTCTCTCGTGTAACGAGTTAAAACATAATAACAATAGAACGCTTCGCGTAATCAAGGAATAAAAGACGCTCCGCGCATTTTACGTGTTCGTAATTCGCTTTGGCGCAATTTGGAGAAGTGCGAAAAGTTGTAGCTGCACTCCTTTTCGCTCGGAATGTCCTCTGCGTTGTCGGGTGTCGCGCGAAATGGCGTTGAAAGCTTAATAATGACGGAGTCAGAAGGGAATGGTAACGGTAAATGCAGCTATTGCGGATATAACCGCCTGACCACCTCTTCTCGCAAATAGTCGTACCCGTAAAGAGTAAAGGGCAACGGCTGGGGGGAGGGCAGGGGAGGGGTAGGGGGGTGCGTAGTATATAAAATCGAATGACGTCAAGTACACGAGCTCAATCATACCATGTCGTCCAAACTATGTTGTTAACACAAGATCAATCGAAATAGTCATACAAAATTCAACAGATCATGAGAAATTATACGAAAAATGTACAAATCATGCTGACAATGAGTCAAACAAAAGCATACGAACCACACTGTCACACTGCATTATACAAGTACTTATAGAATCGTAGAGAGTCGTTTAGTATCACCAAAAAAAGCAAAAATGACAATGAATGTGAAATCGTAAGAAATTATCCGAAATGGCACAGGAGTTGAAGAAAATCACACAAAGTTGGAGGTTATACTTGAGGGCTACACAGGAGTAAATACTTTTTAAAATACGTTTTGGATGCAATTCTTGAAAGTGTATAGTTTCAAGAAGCGCCCTTTACGATTTTATTATGTCATAAGTAAACATATAGATGATAAAAAAAAATGATCGGCATGAGAAATGCCGGGTGTTGAAAATTGACGTGACGACTTAGAATCATTAACGGGCCACATTTTACCTAGGCAGGCCAAAAAAATTGCATTTTCCAAAAGTATTTTTATTCGATACTTTTAGCTATATTCCCAACAACATTTCCTTATCGCTATATCTCCCGAAGATGTCATTGAAATATTTCTAAAATTGAATGAGCTGCAGCTTCTAACAGTCGGCCGGGCGAACTGTAGCAACATTACAAACTTCGAACGCGCTTTTCTCGAAACACTGTTTTCAAAATCGATGAACATGCTATCTCGAGAACCACTTGATGGATTGTTTCTAAATTTACAGGAGATACGATGAAAAATATTTAAAGGTCGTTGACCATCTCACTTTTGTAAAAATCATCTTCATTTTTTAATATTTACGTTAAAATAATAAGATTTTTCCATAGATTTTATATGATTGAGTTTCAATTGATCACTACGTTGTTAAAAAATGATTTTAAAAATCGTCGATCCTCAACAACTCATATTTATCGTTAATTTGAATAATCCGTTTGGTTTTGGATTTCAGATGGACCGTTTGAGCTGAAAGGTCTACCGCCAAACGCGACGAAAAAAATGTCATCGTCTGCCGGCGCCATGTTTTTGTTGTTTTTCTGTATGTTTTATTTTTTTACAGGCTTTCAATATATGAACCTTCGTGTTAAAAAAATGCGTTTCTTTTTCACCAACCGATCCCAGAAAAAAAATCGGAATTTAGCAATTTTTTGGTGCCTCTAGGTAGATGTACCGCCACTGCCGCATTTATAGTTTTCTCAAGGCTTTACCCCCACTTGTAGCGCAAAAAAGGCCTTTTTCATGATTTTTTTTAAACGAAAACTACAAAACTTTTTTAATCGATCAATATACCATCTTAAAGAACACATCTTGAAGAACTTTCAGTAATTTTTTTGTTTAAAAATATTACATTGTTTAGTGGCAAATGACCGTCAATGAAATAATGTTTTTATATACACGGTTTGCGGTGACCAACATTACGGCAAAGTGGATCATCTGAAAAAAAAATGCGGATGGATTTAGTCAAATATAAGTATAAACTAGTCTTTAATCGAAGGATTTTAAAAAATATTCATTTTTCACAAAATGGCGGACAGTCAAAGTTAATGGTTCGATTTTAACGAAAAAAAACGGCCGTTTTTTGGCTATAAAACGGCCATTTTTTTCGAAAAAAAAATTGAACGATTGAAGACTACATTTTTATGTATTAAATAAGCCTGCAAAATTTTAAGAAGATCGGTTCATTAGTGTTCGAGTAATCTTGGTCACCGACTTCAGAAATGCCATTTTGAGAAAAACGCGTTTAAAGTTTCAATTTCCGGTCGTTTACACAACGGATTCTTCTCTTTCAACGCTCATATCTCAGTCAATTTTGTTCGGATCGACTTGAAATTTTCAGGACATATTCTCAGATACTTATACTTCAAAAAAATGCAATAAAAAAAAATCGATTTTTTCAAAATCGCAAGTGGGGGTAACCCCTTGAGTATAGGCCACTTGACTTTGTGCCGCTCCTCCTATCTTTATCAGTGGTATTTACCTAGGCCTTTTAGGTACCTCTAAAATCCGGCGCCCTCTAAAGTATACCGCCCCTAGGCAGCTGCCTATACGACCTATTGGTAACTGCAGAACTGTATATACAAATAGTGGGAGAGAGGCAATGAAACAATCGGTCGGTACGCGATGTACGAACTGAGTTTCCAGTGACATAAAGATGTACAGTTCTCACATAAAAAACAAACTTCATTGGCGATGAAGAATGGAAAAAGTTCGGTATACATTGTATAAAAGGAAAATCCGAAATCGTCGGGTTCCCGAAATCAGAGCAACCGTAAAAAATGACTTATTTAGAATATTGAAATTTGCAGGAGCTGCGCAGACATCTTTTTCACATATTAAATAACATGAACGAGAATGCCACAAGTGCACTGAGGTTCAGTGGCAAGATGGGGAACGCGAAACGTACACGGAATGTAAATTGGTTCGGCGCTGCGCTGGACAGAGAATAGCTCTAAGCGTGCTTCCGAGTACGAACGACAAACTCTCGGTTTTCTCCGCTTCATTCTCACACATTTGGCCGACCAACGTGGAATATAAGCTTTCCATACAGTTAACGGTATGAGATACGAATGAAGAGAGGGAGAGGAAGAAAGAGGGAGTCATTGTCTGGCACGAAAACCCGAGGAATGTGGTACGCCACAAAGAACGCTGTACGGTCAGAACCAACGTTGACCATTACTACTGTATCGTGCTCAATTCTTTGGTGTGTTGCAGGTAGCACTGATTTTAACTGCAATTTTTCTTCTCGCCTCTAATAAATCACTTTTTTAATTCAATACAGGATATGTCTCTAATAGAATAATTATAACAAATTGATAACGAGCCTCGTCTTTAAAAAAAACACCATTCACAATAATATTGGCAATATGGTACACTGCGACCTCTCATATTGGCACAGCGGCAGAAACAGCTCGGCATAAAAAACTCAAAAAGAGAGGTTGCGCAATATCCACCCAAGCCGACTCTGCGTAGCTGAGGTACCCCTCAAAGCCCACTCTCGTTTTCTAGCATGCTTCGAGCCTCACGCTACTAAGGCCTGGCGCTTCTCTTACCATGCGTTACGCCGCTCGATAATCGGCACATAGTGGGGGGC
Organism: Ophion obscuratus; assembly: GCA_964007375.1. Lineage (NCBI taxonomy): Eukaryota > Metazoa > Arthropoda > Insecta > Hymenoptera > Ichneumonidae > Ophion > Ophion obscuratus. Next base: position 3,982,060 of record OZ023319.1, read on the forward strand.
TGTTGCATCGGTAGAGGTCCCGATATGGGAGGTCGCAGTGTACATGGACCAGGCCGAGTAGCCACTCACTGGTTTGCGCGCCGATTACCAAATGAGGAGCAGTCGTATTATGATTCTGATCGCCAAGTGCCTGAAACTTTATTGTTAAAAAAATATGGCCGCCGGTATCGACCCCCTCTTTGCACAGCTCAAGTAATCTCATACTCTGAGACGAAGCCAATTAAAGTTTTGACGAATATGAATCTATTTTTATTCGTACAATACTAATCGTCACCGTTTTTATTCTTGACATAAAACTTCGAAGACGACAATGCTTTCATGCCAAACTTCGTGCCGGATGCGTTTGCATTTACAACGGTCTTATAAATTTTCGACGTAAAGCAAAAAAAAAATACTCGAAATTTGTTAACAGAAAGAAGAGTAGCCTTGCAGCGATCAGTTTCGTCACGTTCACGGTATTCAGTTTTCAATTTATATTGCGTATCGTGGGGATTGTTGATCCAAAGATTGAAAAATTGAGAATGTATGGTTGACATTATCCGCTTGGCTTAGGTTGCGATACGATCGAGTTCGAACTTTCAGCCGAAGGATTTTTATCGTTTCAATTCGTCTCGATCACTTCGTGCATACGACGACGGTCCTAAGCCTCACGTGGACGTCCATCGGCGGAGTCTTGTTCAACAAGATTGACTTGTTTCTAATGGACGTGCCTTTCATCCGATGTTGTTCGCTGACTAGCTGTCGGACGTTCAAGTCTTATCAACGACATCCATTCGGAGAGCACATCATGAATCTCTGCTCTCGACGAATCGTGGGTAATTGTAATGGTAAAGACAAATCATGTGCAATCGACGAGTCGTGTGACTAATATGGGCAATATTAAGCAGCAGTCAACATGAACGGTTGATAAGTCCGAACACGTTCTAACCGTTCCAAGGGACCGCTCTACCACAGTTTCCAGGTGCCCTTGTGCAAATACACCACAGTAGGATACTTTTAAAAAAGGAGGCCCGAGGCAACACTGGGGGTTTTCTTAACAATTGGTAATAGTTAAGATGACAAAAGTATGCTAAAGTAGAAAATATGAGCCTGTAAAAGTCCGAAAGGATTTTGAGTTAATGTAAATTAGGGGGCGTATTATTGTAATAATTGAGGATATTGTAAATACTTTGAAATTGCATTTTTTAAGTATACTCACAAGGAAAGGTTGCGAGGTCGATCGCTCCGATTTTGATGAAATTTGGGATGCTTGTAGAATGGGTAAAAATAGACGACAAGTTTTTTTTTACATCTGTGGAAACCGATTTTTAAGGGTTGAAACGCACCCTCGAAAATTGGGGTGTTTTTTAATTTTTCGTCGATAACGTTTTAACGGTACGAGGTATGAAAAAAACTCAAATTGCAACAATGTTTATTTTTTCGTGTACTATACGTTGGAGATGAGGACGATTACGTTATTGACGAAAAACGAAAAACATCCCTATTTTCGAGGGTGCGTTTAACCCCTAAAAATCGGGTTCCGTAGGTATAAAAAAATACGCGTCGCCTATTTTTACCTATTTTACAAGCATGCAAAATTTCATTGAAATCGGAGCGATCGACCTCGCAACCTTTCCTTGTCAGTTTTATTAGTGAAAGTTATGCCACTGTCTGATTTTCAAATCTGTTATCCTGCTAATTGGATATCATATATGATTCAGAGCTTAAATAAATCCCAGTAAAATTCCGTAGTTTCAGGGCCAAAAATAAATCTGACGAAGGTTTTTCCTGTAGCAAATTCTAGTATCGAAAAATTCTTCGAAATTGTCAATAAAGAGACAATCAGAACACTGAGCTCGTCTACATATATTATTGCGATGGAAAGAATAAAACGCCAAAAATATGGAATTCGCTTGCATCGAACACAGGTAAGGAAAAATACATATTTTCAGGTACTGATTTTCAGGTACTGAGTCTGAAATATGAATATTCCATTGCTGAGGCAATGGAATATTATAACTATAAATGTATACCCATAGGTATCAAGGGGCTGAAAATATCAATTAGCTTCGCATAGAGTACGACGCATGAAAAATGTTTAAGCACCGCGCAGCCAAATCTATAGACTTACTTGCTCAATCGCAGACAATTATTTTCACCTTCGGGTTTCGAGGGGCCAGCATTATGAATTTTTCTTGCTCGAACATAGGCAATGGAAAATTCTTAGACTAGGAGTAAAAACGCAAGAAAAATTAGTTTATTTTGAATTGATCAAACACAAAATATGCATCTTTGGTCACCACCAATCAAATAGTTGTTCAGAGGAAATCAAATTCTATAATATTTTACACTAAACAGAATCGAAAGCCAAAAACAAGGAAATTTCTTGCATCGAGCAAACATAAAGAGAATTTCATATTCTCAAGTACTGAATAGCCGGGAATATGAATTTTTCATATACGAGGGTGGGGTGAAAAGTTTTCGGCCTGACCAAGAAAAACGATGTTTTAAAAAATTTTTTTGCTTTATTTTTCAACATAATTCCCATCAACACTGATACCTTTCTCATAACGGTGTTCTAATTTAGTTATACCAGTTTTAAACGTAGATTCGTCAAGCTCCTCAAAATATTGATTTACAGTTTCGATAACTTCTTCGTTGCTCTTAAATCTTTTTCCGCCAAGCCATTTTTTGAGGTTAGGAAACAGGTAATAGTCGCTGGGGGCTAAGTCTGGAGAGTAGGGAGGATGCGGCATTAATTCAAACTTTAATTCGTGGATTTTGGACATGGCAACAATCGACGAATGCGCTGGTGCGTTATCGTGATGAAACAAAACTTTTTATCTTCGCCAAATGAGGTCGTTTAATTTGCACCTCGTGCTTCAAACGTTGCAATAACTCTGCGTAGTATTGACCAGTGATAGTCTTACCTTTTTTAAGGTAATCAATGTATATAATTCCTCTCGCATCCCAAAAAACAGTAGCCATAACCTTGTTTGCCGATAAAATTATTTTTGCCTTCTTTGGGGTTGGTTCCCCCTTTTCCAACCCACTGTTTTGACTGTTCTTTATTTTCAGGAGTGTAGTGGTAGCCCCATGTCTCGTCAACAGTTATGAATCGACGAAAAAATTTGTTTGGATTACGCCTATACAGCGCCAAATTGTCGGTAGAAATGGTTTTTCGAAGCAGTTTTTGGTCGAGCGTTAGCAAACGCGGCACCCACCTTGCACACAGCTTTTCCATGTTCAAATGGTTGTGCAAAATATTTCGCATACGTTCAGCTGACATCCTACAGGTCTCAGCTATTTCATGCACTTTCAACTTGCGGTCTTCCAACACTATTTTATGGATTTTTTAAATCATCTCTGAAGTTGTGACTTCAACGGGCCGTCCTGAGCGAGGCTCGTCAGAGGTGCTCACACGACCCATTTTAAATTCAGAAACCCACTGCTTAATAGTTGAATATGATGGGGAGGAGTCTCCTAGTGCTGAATCCATCTCTTCTTTTATTTGTTTTGGTGTAAAACCTTTCAAATGGAAGTATTTGATGACAGCACGTTTTTCCAATTTTTCCATTTTTACGAAAACAACGGAAGCGTCTCGCGCAATGTGCTCTCAAACGCAAACTAACGTAGCGATTGGGCTGAAACTGTACATACAAGCTCGGTAGGAATGGTACTGTAGGACGCCGCTCCAAAACTAGACCTAGTGGCACCATCTCTTGGTCAGGCCGGAAACTTTTCACCCCACCCTCGCATTGCTCGAAGGCAATGAAAAATGTATATCTGCAAGTATCGAGGAGCCCAAAGTGTGGATTTGTCTCACGTTGACCGCAACAATTCAAAAAGGCCTGTAGGTATTGCGAAGTCAAAGACTTGCTCGCTCGTCACCGGCAACAAAAAATGAATACCTCTAGGTATCGAAAGGCCGCATATATGAATTTGTCCTAGAGCTTCAGCTATCGAAAGGCCAAAAATGTGTATGTCTCGTGAGTTAACTGGAATTCATTTGAGGAAAATCAAATAATACTTCACGCTAAACAGAACAGAAAGCCAAAAATGTGGAATTCTCTCGCATCAAACACAGGTAACGGTAAATGTATTTTTTCAGGTACAGAAAAGTCAGAAATATAACCTTTCCATTGTTCAAAGACAACGAAAAATGTATACCCGTAGGTATCGCGGAGCTGAAAATACGGATTTGTCTTGCAATGAATGAAAAATATCTTTCGATATCGCAAAGCCAAATCTATGGATTTCTTAGCCTAATAACTAAAAGCGAGAGGCCACAAGTATAAGTTTTTCTTACATTGAACTTAGTATACTACATAAAATATACTATGCTAGTACTACTAGTATATATAATAAATGCTGTCTTTTAAAAAACATCCATCAGACATATTTTAAATTCACTAGTCTTTGGTTTAAAGCTCAAGGAAAAACGGATTTCTTCCCTTCAGAAAACTAAATTAAATCTCTTTTGAAAACTTTCAAAACGGTAAAAAAATACGCCACGCAATAAAAAATCGCCTCGAAGAGATTGTTGTCTGATTCACCTTATAACAAATTATGGTCTAACTTAAAAATAATCATTATTCGTTTTTATTTGAACAACGGTATTTTCATATTTTTTCATTTATCAATTATAGAAGAAAAATGAAATGATTTATAACACAGCCAAATACCACATACGTATTATGCAAGTATACAAGAAATGTTCTGTTTTTATTTGAAACATGACACTATAATGACAAAAAATTGATATCACCATTATAGAAAAATATAACGTACGAACCACATAACTACACTGGAAATGCTGTACAATGTATTTACGTGCATGGTTAAGAAAAAAAACTCGCCGAAAGAATTCGACTTCCCAAGTAATCAACTCGCAGGCTTAAAACAATGGAATTACTGAGTGAGATGGTAGCGATTGGAGATGGTACTTTTTACTTAAACACTTTGTTACCCTGGACGGGTACTTTGAATGGTACTTAAATTAATGATCCCGTGAAGTACAGATCAGTAATGTGCCATTTACTCCCCGCAAACTCAAAATTTGATTTGATTTAAATAATAAAAAGAGTTAAATAAATATATGATTTTTCTACTGTATCACACATCCATTACAGATGACATAAAATAGATATTTGTCGCTGACTGGCAATTGGTGCGATGTTAAACTGTAAATGAATATATATATATTATGTCGCAAAAGTTATTTATGCAGATGGTAGGAACAAAAAATCGATATCTTCCCGAACTCTTTCTTCGTAACCATGCATGCCAAGACCCTGCACAGCATTTCCAGGGTATTTGTGTGGTTTATACTTGTAATTTTCTGTATGGTTATATCATATTTTCATTATAATAATTTGATTTTTCAAATAAAAATAAAACATTTCCTGCACATTTGCGTGATGTGCACATTGTAGGTTCTTTGCTATTTCATAAAACATTTCATCTTTTTGTACAATTGATTAAATGAAAGAATACCATTAAACCATTGTGTCAATTAAAACAAATAATAATTATTTTCAAGGTAAAGCATAATTTTTTATAAGGTAAAACGAACAACAACATTTTCGAAGGGATTTTTCATTACCTAGCTTACTTTTTAGCTTTTCCAAAGTTTTCAAAAGTATAATATACGATAAAAAATTATTGTCGAGCCCTCTCATTGGCCAGTGTAGTAATACTCATATAATAACCCGGTCCACACTTTTAGCCATGCTATAATCGATCTAGCGATATATAAATTAATATTATCAACAAAAAATGATTCAAGAAAGGAAAAAAGCGTAAATAAATAAGAGAGAGTATAAGAGTCGAGGAGGGAGGGAAAAGTGAGGGCGAAGTATGGGATTAAGAGATACAGAAAGAAAGAGATAAAGAAAGATAACATAACGGTGGGTAGCATAGAAGCTCCGTCCCTGCGCGAATTCCCGTCACTACGTGACCCTGCGTCGGCGATAAGCGTCTTATATTCGTATCGCATGGTGGGCTTAAGTCGCGATACGCCAAGCCTGTTCACTCTTATTTTCTCCACGTCAGTATTACCTCGCCCCTTCCCCCCGCGTCCCATCAGCTCAGTTTCATCTTCTTGTTCCAGATCTGCCAAGCGCGCAGAGGGCCCGCCGGAGCTTTCACAACCTGGTATAACGTCGTTCGGACGTAAACAACCGCGATGCGGGAAAAAACGTCGCTATTCTCGAGTGAATTCGTCCAAGATTGTTACCCAAGACACTTATCATGCTCCTGAGGGCAAAAGCTGCTTGGATACCATACAACGCTGGCACTGGCATAATGAAACATTCGTACACGAGCCGTTTCGATAACATATACGGTAATTCCTTACAAACGTCAACTTTGCCTCGGAAAAGTTGACGAAGAAATGAGGAGACACAAAAAATACCGAAATAGGGTAAGAGCACTAGTACCCAACCCCTGACCAGTAGTCAGCCGGTCCTATACTTTAACATTGGCTCAAAAATATATATATATGTCGCATCGCCATGGGAATGGCTTTTTCAACGGCGCTTTCGATTCCCTGACGATGTTTATGGAGAGTCAAGTGGTGGGCATTGAGTGACGAAAAGGCGACAAGGCGTTCGGAGAAGAAACTACCCCGGTGGTAGTGCGTGGTGTATGATCCACGAGTGTGTCGTGTTGCTTAGAGGCCTAGAAGAAATGAAGTGGGAGACGTATGCGTTTCGGGTCACGAAGTCATTCCTTCTCGGGTCATTGGGTCGAAAGGACTAATTTTCGAAAAGGCTCTGTGTACACCTCGCTAGCACTGCTATCCGGTGACTTTACTTTGTACCGAATATTTTATTGTATCGAGACACAAATAAATCGTGTAAGCCGTGTCACTGTGGCCGTCATTGAGATAGACATTGTTCTCCAATTCACGAACGGAATTCCTGGCTCTCTCTATATTCTTGACATCTGACATATATATAATTTAATATGAAGTGGCTGACTACTGGTTCGGGGCTAGGTAGGGTTACTGTGCCCCCAACCAGTAGTCGGCCAGTTCACGGTAGTAAGTTAAGAGTGCCCACCGGAGCTCTTATCCTACTGTGACCGGGACATTTGAAAACGAATCTCCCTCAGCGTTCGTTTCAACTCCTTGGGTACTACCCGAAACCATGTGTCACTAAGTTATTGATGTCCAACCGAAACCTTCTCTTGTCCACGTATCCTTTATGTCGATTCGTTAGTTCATTGAATTAAGAAAATTTAAGATTATTCAGAGCAAGTCAGTCAATGTAAACCCAAACGGGCGTCGATCACACACGCGAGAGTTGATGATTCTTCAGCGAATTCGAACAAGACCATCGATGGCTGTGGCGCGGGCATCGTGGGATATATTCCCAATATGGTGGTTCTTTTCATGGAACGTGGAAAACCAGATCGCCCGGCTAACGAGCTCGTTTATTACTTCTATCCGGGGATTCCCGAAGGACTTAGACAGCCGATATTGGCGCTTCGCCGCCGAAGTCAGCCCTCGATAAATCTTAACGCGTGCTTCGTTAATCAGCAAGAATACATTTCTATATCACTTTCTCAAGCGTATTTTCTATTAATTTTGCAACTTTATATAGTCCTTGGGTTTACGTTGGGAGAACCTCGCGAAGCTACTTAATCGCGCTAATCTATCCATTTATTTGTTGGCTTGTCAATTTTCTAAACTGGCTGGCGTTCATGATGAACTTATTTCGTTATTTGTCAATGCGTAAATGAAGCTACCAGGGCCCTGCCAGCTGTTAGACACCGGCCACGACCGAAGAAGTTTTAACATCAGTCCGGCAAAGAATTTGTATTAAATTGCTAACCAAAGACACCGGACTCAATACGCACCTAATTTCGTTTTACAACATTAAACAATTTAAATTGGTATTTTCTCAAATTTATCGGCAAGGCAAGAATCATAGGTTTTTCTTCTTTTTATGAGTGTAAGAGATATACCATGCTGTTGTCAGAACGTTGAAAACACCTCACCCGCATGGTTTCGTTCCTGCCGTTAATAATCGCTTGGATTCGTTGCTACTGGAGCGAACAAAGAACCGAAACATACAATGGGAGAGCGTATCCTGACGACAATGCATCTGTTAAGGTACATCCGTGGGATTTACCGATGATATGTCCGGCTTTGGGTTTTTCTTATGCTTAGAAGGTTCAACGGAATGCGCCTGTGAATAAAAATCTTGGGAGAAAGCTATCCTGAACTATTGCTTCTCATCATAAAGAGGATAAGCATAAACCGTAAGATCACTTATACCCTTGATCCCTTTATTACCCCCTTTATGTATTACTAGACACTTTAAACGTGTAAAATGAACGTGTAAGATAAAAATCATTAACCTGGACACAGGAATGGCGACGAGACGAGTTTATTTAACTAGCGAAACGTATGTAATATATTGTTCAAAATTCGTATTGTATCCCTATCATCGGGAGTATTTTCTTCCGATGTCTTTCTTTTGACTTTTTACCTTATGCCTGGCACCTATCCAGTTCCTGAGGTACCCCCTGAGAGTGTTGCCCACAGCCATTCTTTCCTGGTGCACTATCGTATGGCATTTACACAAGGGCACAGGGGAACAGTAGAAAGTGCTGATAAGAGCGGCTACATTTCCCTGATTGTGAGTGTTACTAGTGCAACTGGGCAAATCACCTACCATTAAGTATTCGGTGGGCGACTAGTAATAACCGGTCATCAATCCAAGTATTGGCCCAGACTCAATGCTGCATGACATATGAGATGACTGCAGCTCCACATCAACCATGTCTCCACTGTCATCAATCTAATTAGAGGCAGTATGTTCTACCTAACTGCTTAAAATTAGTTCATTTAATCCTACGACTGCAGCTCCACATCGACCATGTCTCCACTGTCGTCCATCTAATTATAGGCAGTATTTTCTACGTAACTGCTTAAAATTAGTTCATGTAATCCTATTTGAGAGAATTAAAATGAACGAAAGGTGCACAAACGTTTCCATTCTCGAGCATGGCCTGTAACTAGCAGCTTATGGTAATCTGTTTAGCCCCTTTGGACATTCGATTATGTTGTTTTTTTCCACATGCCGATTCTCCGACATGTGGTGCAGATGAATAAAGTGAAAATGCATGTAAATTTGCATCAATCGTCACTGCAATGAAAACACGTTCACCCAGATTCACCCATGAAAGTATAAACATATGAAACATAATTTTGCGTATGTACTTTTCAAATTATTCCAGTTAAAAACTGGAACCAAGTTTTCTCTTGGATGGTCCAGTTTTTTTTAAGGAATAACAAAGTATCACGCTCTGAAGAATTCCCTGATGCAAAGTTTGACGATTTTCTTTTGCACTAAATATTATTCATCACACGTCACGTGGCACATCTTTTACTTCGTCCTAAATTTAAGTTAGACAAAATTGCAACGGAGCTTGTAATTAAACAAAAAACAATAATGATCCCCGGAATTTTGTTTTTTTTTTACAAATTTACCAGTTTTCCTATTTTTTGTTCATGAATACCCCTGCGAAAAAAAACAAAGAAGTTAATGGGCAACGAAAATGACGGCTGACCAGTTTTAATACGAGGATTGGCAACAATCTCTTCTGTTGTCTTTTGTTTCATGTTTTTCTTTCTTCGCTCACTCAATGTGAGATCTCTCCTATCAGGGCTTTGTACGATCATGCGTTCCCTCATTACAGTTATCGGAAAAGAAAAAAAACGAATAGTTTCCGAAAAAAAATTGAATACCATCGATTGCATCGAACAGCTCCAACGATCCTTCCGTTCGCTTTCCTCGTTCGTTTTTTTTTTGTATTCCCATATTATACCCCACTTTGCTGCAATTCTTTCCGATTATAAGATTATGCGTTGGCTTCTATCGGGCTGATCCGACTTCTAGTGATCGCTTGTTACTTCGGTATCGGGGAAATCAAGTGAAGACTCGGAGTTCCAAGCAGTTATAAGCACATCACGCTCACATTCTTATTCACGTTCACTCATTCGACGATCATAAAAATATGATACTGCCATTTCCTTGTAGCGCGTGCACACATATGATTATTTGGATGGGCGAGTCGAGGCGTTATAATGAGTGGCATCTCGTCGTGCCTGAGTATGATAATACCTCGTTCGGAAAATAATAGCCAGAGATAGCGCTTAGAAAGCGCTCTGGTTCGCTCATTTCTCGCTCACCGGAAGTAAACGAGATGCTTCGTTAACAGCGCGGACACGAAGCAAAAGAGAGATAGAGAGAAAGAGGGATAAAGGCAGCTGTATAACCTCTATGTGATGTCAAGAGGCTGCAGGGAGATATAATGCCAGAAAATACGGTACATTCAGGAGGAATACACAAGTATGCAGTATAAAAACCCACGCAAAACGCGATGGCATTACAATTGACGATACACTTCGGTGTCGGTTCCCGTTCTTGATTATAGAAATATGCATGTTATACAGACATGCCGACTGCTTATACATATATATATATACAAACTGGCTTACTTTAAATGCGCACCCCAAATACATTGTGAAAAAGTGTCGCATGTAAAACATTTCTTATAAAAGATGCTGATACCAAAATTCTTTATGTTTGACGTTTGAATAGAACATTACAGCTTCAAGTTTCTAAAAAAATGGAGATTTTGAAAATATCTAACGAAAAACTCACCGTTCTAGCGAATTAAAGAGGTGAATTATGGCACCTAAAAATGTTAAAACATCGCCTGCATTAGCATTAACCAGAGTGTGACATGTAAAGGTCACGCGGTTGGATTAACATCGTTTGGCATGGCTTTGAACGGAACAAATACAGCACACAACTTACAAATGTGGTAATCACAGGCTGATACTTCCTTACCGTCTGATTGCATCAGGCTCGATGCATGCACGATTCTCGTATATTGTGTTCACGTATCAAAGAAATAAGGGACCGTATCGCTGATACAGACGAGCATATGGGTGCCCTTGTAAGTTGGCCTTTTGATCGCCAAAAGCTCCAAAATTGGAATATGTTGGAGCAACGTTTTTATCGATAAAATGAAAAATAAAACATCATTATCCTCTTCAAAATAATTAGCATTCTTGCGAGACCCTATAGATGCGACAACTTTCTTTTCAAACACTTCTATCGACTTTTCCCTTCGAAATCGTAAATACATATTTTGTTGGCAACATTTTTTTCGTTATAACTTATTTTCGACATTTATTTGAGGTGTGCGATGAAAATGCACCTCTATCTATGAATCTCGATCTCCTTTGTGGATACGAACCTGAATCCAGTCCCGTTATCTTTTTCATACCCGTTTGGCGACATATATGAAGCATGGATCGTTACCAACGCCATCTGCACATCTCTTCTGGTTGTAATTCGGATTGCCCTTCCGAGTGGCGAACAGGATGGGAGGAGGAATCTAGCGTGGCTGTTAGTTAACGAGGAACTAGCGGGGAGGAGAATTGTAGATGACCAGTCTTCGGGTAGGAGGGATAGCTACCGTAAGCGCAGATCCGTGTGTTCTTCGTTGATAGCGGTGCTGTGTAGGGGTGGAGCATGTGCCACTTGATTTTTTTTCATGGTGCCGCGTGTTCCAAGGGACGAGAAAGCAATCAAAAGAAGATCATTATCCGAAGAGAATTGCCGTCCTTCAGAAGCCATAAAATCCCAATGTGCAACTGCATATACTAATACGCCGGTTCGCCAAAAAATATAAAAATATCGGTTTATCCCACTCTTGTCGTAATTTCCAAAGACAACGTAGAGATAATCGCATCACGGTTCACCCTAACAACGATCCCTGCATCTTGACGAAGTACACATATATTCCAAAAACCTTGTACCTAAATAAATATTGATGTCAACATATTGATATACCATAGAACCTTTTGCTGGAACATCATCGAAAGATATTATTAAGAGTACAAGTAAGTCTCCGCCGTTTGACATAAGATGACCCCACCAGGAGGTTATGGTTGAAATTGTCAGATGTAAAACATCATATCGTAAGGTTAGACATCTGGCAAGATGTCGGAAGGCCGGCGGAAGGCCGGCGGAAGGAAATCAAAATGAACAATGGTGAACAACACTCGATCGAAAAATATTCAAAATTACTTTATGGTCAAATAGTTACTTGTAATAATTGAAAATAGATAAATTAATAATTCTGACGTAAAAGCCAAAGTTACTTTTATCTTTCAAATTAATATAGTTGGTTGTAAGAGGAATTGATGTCATCAACTGTTTGGCAAATATTTTAATAAAAAGCAAAAAGTTTGTGACTGAGTGACTGAAAATTATTTTGCAGTGCTATATGCAGCCACATTCGAGTGAACAAAGACTTACGGATCTTTGCATAATTAGTTGAAGCGGATTGAACGCATGTGACGAGTGGGACGTTCGCACGGCGATTACTTGACCAACGGTCATGGCGGCATGACGATGCCCTTTATAATAGTGTTTTATAACCCTTACGAAATATTCTCTCAAAGTCTGTACCAGGCACGACAATTTCACAACGACGAACTTCTTCGTAAAAAAACTGATTAAGAATGACTTAAAATAACTTCTACCTACAGTCCAAGTTGAGCTATATAAGATTTCAAAGTTGAGCAATCTGCTTAAAATGACGACGACTGGTCCAACTATCTTCCTTACAATGCCACCACCGAAAGCGCGTTTCTCATTGCACTTTTAGAGTGCGTATTAAATATATACCATATGGCTACATTGTCGCCGACACTAAAATATTATTGCACGATGATAAGCAGTGTATCGTAACCGGAACCATTAAAATGTTGGCATAGAGAAATTATAAACCATTATTGTAAAACGCACCTTTGTGAATAATTGATTTATTGGGTAAAATAACTTATATAATCATTAATCAAGTCATTAATTTGTTGTTCGTGAGGTTTCGTACACCTCATGAAATGTATACGCTTGCCTTTCTCGCTTAACATAAAAATGGAATTTATTTATTTTTGAATTCTGCAACATTTTCAATTGGCGAGTCATCATCATTACACAGGGTGGACCATTTAACGTGACCACCCCAAATATTACCGTTGCCTCTAGAGTGATGAAAAAAATGTCGGGTGGTAAATTGAGTGATTCCGAGGGGCTGGTACAGTGGTGAAAATTTCTTTTTCGTCAATGTCATAGTTTTTGCGTTCTTAAGGGCATCAATGGTTTTTCAAATGGGAACATGTTTTATTTTTGTTAAGACTTTGTAGCTGATATTCAGACAGATCCAACGACCTATGATATCATGACCTTGAAATGATGTTTCATCAAAATACACGTGTAAAAAAGGGAATTCGGGATGGTATGGACAATAAAAATATCCAAATAATGTAATTGAATTTTTTGTGAAGAAAGTTTTTTGTAACGAATGTTCGAAGTGATGGCCATTAAATTCGACACCGGAGACATAAAGACACCGGAGACATAAAGACATCGGAGGAATGATTCTTTTGACCTTCGAATAGTTTCTGATGTAACAGCCGCGCAGGTTATCCAACGGATACAATAATGTCAATAGTCCGAGATGTTTCTGATGTTTGTAAATACTGGCATTGTAACGTAGTGAAACCGTAATAGAGTGAAGAATGTTTACCATCTACGAATATTAGAATCAGTCGACAAGTGCATCCAACCAAAGTAACATGTAATAACCGTATCGAAAATGGTATTGTACAGTCAAGCAGAGAAAGTGGAAATGATTCTGATTTATGGTGAGACCGGCAGAAACTCTGTGCAAGCGCAGGACCTTTATGCACAATGTTATCCTCACAGAAATAATCCTTTCTGTCGATTTTTCGATCGAATTATTCATTTATTTCGTTTCTGCACAAAAAATATAATTATTTTATTTGGATATTCTTGTTGTCAATACCATCACGTTTACCCGTTTTTACACGTGTATTTTGGTGAAAGATCATTTAAAGGTCATGGTACAAAGTCTTAATAGGAAAAAAAAACATGTGCCCATTTTAAAAAAACCACTGATAACCTTGAGAACGCAAAAACTATAACCTTGAAAAAATGAAGTGTTCACCACTGTATCAGTTATCACCCTCTGAAATCAATTAAATTACCTCCTGACGTATTTTTCGTCGCTCTAAAGGCAACGGAGATATTTGGGGTGGTCACGTTAAATGGTCCACCCTGTATATCTATTTAGAAGAACCATTCCGCGATGTTGCGTTTTTCAATCGATATTCCTTGTGTTTCTGCATTCTCTCTCTCAGTTTTCTCCTTTACCACCCCGTTTCAATGATGTTACTACAGGCTTCTTACATTTTTCAATCATTATGATTTCCAATCTTGATAATTTAATGCTTCTTTCTGATTTCACTGCTCAGGTTGTTTATTTTATGGAATGCGTATTCTTCTGTCACAAGTTGTTGCCTCTTTATATTTCCACTATCAAGTCGAATGCGATACTCATTCTCTACCGACCGACCACGAGTGTTTTTTCAATGGTCAGAAAGTTATCGAAACCTCGCCTATAGCGACCCTCGTTAATATTGTTGTTCCTGTCGATTGCAATGAATGCATACTCGACAGAATTCCCATATATGGAATTTTTTTGGTTTTCAACCCGGGCTGAAAACCAAAAAAATTATATAACTTAAACATTTTCATTATATTTTAACGAAACTAGTCGAGAAAAAAAACACCTGTTTAAGTCGTGGCTACATGATACAGTTTCCGGTGCCCCTCCCCGATTTAGTTCAATTCGAGACGTATTGTACTCCGAACCTCGATAAGAAATATGCGAAACAGCAAAAGTCACTCTGAGCGTTACCAATTTTGACGGTGAGTGTCAGGCCTTGAAATCATTTTTCCACCGATGTAAAAAGAACGGGTCTCTTACATTTCGATAAAATATAACATATCAAAAATTGGACGAGATCGGAGGGGGACACCGGAAGCGGCTCCCTTGTCAGAACTGTTGAATCTCCTTCTAATAATAAAGGAGAGTCATCAGACTAATTAAAAAATGGAAGCAAAGCGGATAATTAAAATAAGAAATTTTACTTCCTTTATCGGATCGTTGGGATTCTGTTGTGTGACTCTGAAATTCGGACGTGTTTATATGAGAATTTTTTAAGGAGAGCGATTTTTAGCGCCTAAAAAACAATTACCATGATGGAAAACATACGAAAATTCAAACTAACGTAAACAATTATTTAGAGTAGTAAAAGCCGAATTTAAAACGGCGAAAAATTGCGTCACGGCTGTCGACCGTAAAATAGGGATTTTCTCAGATGCATACCGATCACGTTAGGGAGCCTATTGTAATAGGAAGCGCGCTTATCGCAATTGGAATTCGTAACAGACTTTTCATATTAATGTTTAAGGTTGACTGCTGTGTTTTCTGCATTAAAATGATTTACAGAAACTGTACAATTACGATTAGTTACTCACAGCTGATAATATCGCCGCAATAGAAGCCGTACTATCTTTATGCGTTCCTCCCGTTTTCCAATTAATCCCAAGGTATTACAAAAAAAAGGTTTAAAAATGTGAAGAAATGTTGATTGTACCCAATTGGCCGGCTCAAGCATGGTTTCCATTCTACATATTAGTGCGCGTGTCAACGCTAAGTTCTTTCAAACCCAACATTAACTTGCTAACCACATTTAACCGGCAACCGCATTTACAGTAGGAAGAAATTACCCTGGCGTCAGGAATTTTATCAGGGAAGCGTTGGGAAGAGATGAAATTCCGTGAGAACCGTTGCGAACTATTTGATCACGACTATAGAGCTAGGAGGCTCGTAAAGCAGGCTGGTAATATCGTACCCGAAAACCCGACAAACCAGTATTGACTGAGGGGCTGAGTCGATGGATTTAAGGAGGGAGGTCTAGTTAGAATTTTCAAAAAATCGATTTTTTTTTATTTTCTAAAAGTATATCTTACGAGTATTTTCCGACTAATTGAATGTAAATTAGACCATTATTCGCCGTAATACATAACTTTGAAGGACGCCGTGTTTGAGCCATATAAAGTAAACTGGTAGCGGTAGGTAAACTTTAAACTCGTTTTTCTCAAAACCATGTTTTCGAAGTCGGTGATCAATGTAACTCGAGAACGGCTTTACCGATCGGGTTGAAGTTTATATCACTTCTTCTGTACATAGTTTTCCTCCGGATGAACGAAGGATTTTTTTTGGACAATTATTTTATTTTTTATAGTCAATTTTTGTAAGTGAAATTTTGGTCAAAACAACACTTTTGACTTTCAACGTCCGCCATTTTGTGAAAAATGGAAATTTTTCAAAACCCTTCGTTCAACCGGAGCATTATATCATTAACTAAAGATTCCCCCCTGTTTTGTTGGTTTCAGATAATCCGTCATAGCGTGAGAGTGATCACCGCAAAACCTGTTTTTTTTTGCAGCGTCCTCGGCCATTGATACGTATCGGCTTATTTTGTAACATATTTCTTTAAAAAATTATAACGTTACATTAAATATATATCTTTTAAACGGAGGAACTTTTATTGTAAATTGTTTTATCGTTTCGCCGAAAAAAATCGGAAAAAAGGCCTTTTTTTTAACGTTCCAACTAGACCTCACTCCTTAAGGGGCTATACCAGTATGAACGCAGGACATTTGGGTGATTTCCGGGAATTTTTTTAAAGAAAAGTACTAAATTAAAGGTTTCGGAAAATGAAGAATATATTTGGCTATATTTTACCTATATTACATAATTTTTTCATAGAAAAATATTGAGATCCAAGCGACTTATGCGCTGCCTTCGCAGGCGCTAAAAAAAAGTACCTCCACTGCTGATATGATTCCGGCCGATTGAGTAGCTGCAACCGGAAAAGGAAAGAATGTCGTTAAACTGGAAGCCCTTTCCTGTACAATGACGTAGGATTTTCGAAAAATATCAAAATCTAACCAAATAACCTAGTTATGCAAAAAAAAGTCTGTTTTCTTGCCTATAAAATGGTCGTTTCTTTCAATGCCAAATCGTCAATTTTAATGCGATCAAAAATATCCTACGTCATTGTAGAGTAAATATATTCGAGAGTACTCAGTTCAAATTTCAAGTCAATCGGATAATTGCTCTTGGAGTTACAATGTTAGCAAATTTGAAAAATCTCATTTGGGGAAAAACGCGTTTAAATATTTAACTATCGATTTTGGCAAGATAAAATGATATTGATGTAAATTATATAAATGATGATGATATTCTTAAAACTGTCGGAAAAGGCAACAAAAAATCGATTTTTCAAAAGTGTCCCACTGGTATAGCCACTTAAAAAAATGTTATATGCGTAACATTTTTGTTAAATGCGGAACTTGTTATATGCGTTATATGCGGAAATGTTATATGCGGAACATATCTTGTGTTATATGCGTATGACACAAAATATGTTCCAACTTCCGTGGCGAGTAAGAGTGAGGTCAGTACCAATGTCATTTGAAAAACAACTGGGTGAACACGAAAGTCATAAGCTCTTGCGAAATGTTATCAGATAGAAAAAAATAGACGATAAAAAAGAATTTGCGCTACCGGCCATACAAAGATAAGTTTGCCGGGAAATCCTGTACAACCATTGGATAAAAATAAACGTTAATCATGAAATGATTATCATCAAAACGCATGTGTGTTCGCCGTAACCAACTTCGAAAAGGTACAACATGATCTCGACAAAGCGGCTCGAAATGTAATGGTTTGATGGAGGGAGTTTTACTTTAAAATTGTTTAAGGCGTTACCCCCACTTGTAGCACAAAAAAGGCCTTTTTCATGAATTTTTTTAAAGAAAACTACAAAACTTTTTTAATCGATCAATATACCATCTTAAATAACACATCTTGAAGAACTTTCAGTAATTTTTTTATTGAAAAATATTACATTGTTTAGTGGCAAATGGCCGTCAATGAAATAATGTTTTTATATACACGGTTTGCGGTGACCAACATTGCGGCGAAGTGGATCATCTGAAAAAAAAATGCGGATGGATTTAGTTAAATATAAGTATAAACTAGTCTTTAATCGAAGGATTTTCAAAAATATTCATTTTTCACAAAATGGCGGACAGTCAAGGTTAATGGTTCGATTTTAACGAAAAAAACGGCCGTTTTTTGGCTATAAAACTGCCATTTTTTCGAGAAAAAAAAAATCGAACGATCAAAGACTACATTTTTATGTATTAAATAAGCCTGCAAAATTTCAAGAAGATCATTAGTGTTCGAGTAATCTTGGTCACCGACTTCAGAAATGCCATTTTGAGAAAAACGCGTTTAAAGTTTCAATTAGCCGGTCGTTTACACAACGGATTCTTCTCTTTCAACGCTCATATCTCAGTCAATCTTGTTCAGATCGACTTGAAATTTTCGGAACATATTCTCAGATACTTATACTTAAAAAAAATGCAATAAAAAAATCGATTTTTTCAAAATCGCAAGTGAGGGTAACCCCTTAAAATTGAGCCATCTAGGTCTATTTCAATAGGACGGCGCACAGGTAGAAAACGGAACATGGACCATATTGTTCGAGGTATGCTCGCAAAACCCGTTATGCGAACATGTGATGTTTATTTTAGCAAATCTATTACATTTTCGCTTTCTGAGTAATATGTGTGTGTGTGTGTGTGTGTGTGTGTGTGTGTGTGTGTGTGTGTGTGTTTGTGTGGGTTGTGTGTACGACGTAAATATTGACAGCCACATCTGGGCCATTAGCTTAGTCAGTATGTTTTAAAAACTAATCGGCTCATATCTGCAACAGAAACATACAATCAGTAATTGATATGCAGAATGCAATTTGAGGCATATTCTATTACAAATGCTTGGCGGATGAAAATCCGAGGCATGAGCATCGTCGCTCTCGAAAACGTTCATGGTGCAAGTGAGGATGCGCAGAAGCCGAGAGAAAGTTGGATGATTATTTTAATCCCAACAAGGTAGCAAGCTCCCTCAAACGAACTCTCCTGTTAGTGAAGTTTCATCAAAATTGTATGCAGCACCTCTCCTGCAAAGATTATCTCTCACCCTTTTAGTAATTTCCATTCATCGTCATGTACATTGTTCTACCCAAGTTTTGTTTTCAACTTCCAATTTGTGGCGCATCGGAGGAAAACAGGGAAGACTACATCATGATCTTTGCGGAAGAGGGACACCGTACAATTTCAATAGAACGTCACTGGAAGTTTAGTCTGTTTAATCAAATAATTATATTCCACGAGATGTTTAGGGATGATACTATATGACTGACAAAAATATCGTATCTTTCTTTGAAAAAAAGCTTGTAAAATTATCTTGCTTTTTCCAAGCTGTATCATAAAAGATAAATATAGAGCTGGATCATGTGTTGCTCGACGCTATCACTTTTTCATGATGTTTAAGTGGATGATATTCCACTTCACTCGCCGTCTCAAGTTATCATTCCAGTGTCCTATACTTTGGATGTTTCAATGACTTGGAATATAAATAAACAGTCACAAATCTCGAAATAATGTATTATGAGGGTAAGTAACGCGTGGGGTTTTCCAGATGTCAATGGACCATAAAAAACTAAGCGAATTCTATCAAGCAATACGTTCGCCTGACAGGTTCGACTCTTGCTCCCCTCATCTCATAAAATTGATCAACATTCATTACAGCAAGCACATCTCCGAAAGGTTCTTTTTCAGACATGATTTCCCATATGGCTAAGTAGAAAACATTATAAGTGGCACGTTTATAACGATTGTTGATCGATCGAGTCTATGGACATCAACGTGCATGACAAGAAGGGTAACGGCTTGGATGTTCGTCTAATTCACAATCTATTTCTTGAATTACATCCGCCTGGCATATTTTATTAGTATTCATCGAAACTGACAGGACTAACGCTTTTTCCTCGCCGTTTTAAGAGAGAATGACATCTTATCGCGGTCGGTATGGTAGAACAATTATAGATTCCCAAAAATCTCTGAAACGGCTCTTCAGATCCCGTCGAAACTTTGCCAAACGACGTCAAATACATAGACGAATAGCTGTCAACCCCTCAAATTTTCTGAATTTGAGAAAAAAAATGTAGATTGGCTTATCATAAGCCAATTTAGTCTTTTTTTCTCAAATTTAGAAAACTTGAAGGGCAGACAGGTATTCGTCTATCTATTTGACGTCATTTGGCAAAGTTTCGACGGGATCTGAAGAGCCGTTTCAGAGATTTTTGGGAATCTATAATTGTTCTACCATACCGACCGCGATAAGGTGTCATTCCCTCTTAACAGTGTTTCGAACTCATAAAAAATATCCGGGTAAGGAACATAAAGGTGAGACAGAGATAGAGGTATAGAAGCATGGCCGACTAGTGCTGTCTCTGTCTGACACCCCGGCCGCGCTGTAGCAGGTATTCTGATCGCAACGAACCTAGTGGCGACTAGTCAACTACAAACTCTCTTCTATAAGCTACCTACCCCTTCCACTGGAGTTTCCAGACCTGTATGTAAGACCGTATTCTAGACGGCACAAATGCCTTTCTTTGACCCCCCCCCCAACCGTTTTTAAGTCGATAAAAAAGAATACGTGTCTAATAGTTTCCAATGGTTTATCACATATATGAGTTTCAACAAAATCGAACGCGGATATTTAAGTGATGTTCCTTGTGAGAGTGGCTGGATACATTCAAATTCAAATATATTTTTGGACATCCTGAAAAACATTCAAAAAGATACTGAAGACCATGGGATTTTACTTCCATGTGACAACCACGAAAGCAATGTGACAATAGCACTAGTCAATTATACTCGCGAAAACGGAGTTGTTCATCTTCCATTTCGACCACAGACTACACACAGTCTTCAACCTTTGAATGTTGAAGCGTTTGGACCGTTTACGAGCAAGTCAGAGCTGAAGATAGCATTCAAGGATTGGCATATATCTGGATATGTATGGATAGCTACGTCACATCTGACCCGACGACAAAATATCCGCGACAAAATATCCGCGACAAAATATCCGAGGACAAAATATCCGAGGACAAAATATACGAAACACAAAATATCCGAAAGATAAAATATCCGAAAGACAAAATATTCTCATGACAAAACATCCGCGAGACAAAATCCTAAATCTCGTCCACCACATCAACGGGGTCGCGCGCAAAACACCTTTGTGGGGTGTGTGAGATAGTGGGGTGGGGGCATAATACGAGCTTCTTCATTGCACTTATTTCTTTATTGTAAAGTTTTTGTACACTTTAAACTGTAGCACTACTGACACTACAAACTGACAGCACTACAAACTGACAGAATAAATTTCAACGGCATGACTGTACACTTTAAACTGCACAGTGTTACAGTGTGGGGTGTGTGAGATAGTTTGTACTGTGTAATTTGTTGTACAGTAATGTAATGTCTGTACAGTTTACACTGTAATGTCTGTACAGTTTAAAGTGTACACCTTTGTGGGGTGTGTGAGATAGTGGGGTGGGGGCATAATACGAGCTTCTTCATTGCACTTATTTCTTTATTGTAAAGTTTTTGTACACTTTAAACTGTAGCACTACTGACACTACAAACTGACAGCACTACAAACTGACAGAATAAATTTCAACGACATGACTGTACACTTTAAACTGTAGCACTACATACACAGCAGAGAGAAAAACATTGACTGTCTCATGAAGGCAGTTGTCCTAGTTTAAGAGTAATAACGTTAATCATAGATTTAATTACCGACAGCGGATATAATATCGGCAGATATTTTGTCTTGCGGATATTTTGTCATGAGAATATTTTATCCTGCGGATATTGTGTCGTCGGATATTTTATCGCGGATATTTTGTCGAGGATATTTTGTCGTCGGGTCAAAACGCGTGTTACCGTATGGATATGTATGGATTGGCCGAGGGAATATCTATGACATTAAAAAATTGGCTGAAATGGCCTATTTTGAATCTTTTAAGGAGGGCGGGGGGGGGGGATTTGAGTAAACGGCGATAAAAACAGGAAAACTTCGGGAATTTTATCTCAAACACTAATGTTTCGATTGGAACCGGGTTTTTTTAATTGGAAAATATGGACATTGAGGTACGTTTAGGAATTTCAAAAATAAATTCGTTGACTGGAAGCGATTCAAATCCGATTATCTCGAAAAATAGTTTTCAAAGTCGGTGTCAGACGTATCTCGAAAACGGCTTGTCCGATTTTTGCCAAATTTGGATACAATATTCTTCGACAGCTTTCTTGTTCGCCACGTAGGGGTTTTTCATTTGATTGAACCATTGCTTTTTTGTGCAATGTGTATGCAATCAAAAATCGTCGGAAATTGCGAACAAAAAGCGAATGTTAAATTAAAACGGTCGCATTTCTGTCAAAAAGGAAAATTTTTAAAAAACCTTGCGTGGCGAATGAGAAAAACTGTCGAAGAATATTGTATCCAAATTTGGACAAAATCGGACAAGCCGTTTTCCAGATACATCTGGCACCGACTTTGAAAACTATGTTTCAAGATAATCGCGTTTGAATCGCTTCCAATCAACGAGTTTCTTTTTTTTTTAATCCTAAACATACCTCAATGTACATATTTTCCAATAAAAAAAATCCGGTTCCAATCGAAACATTAGTTTTTGAGATAAAAATTCCCGAAGTTTACCTGTTTTTCTCGCCGTTTACTCAGGTACCTCGCCTTAATGGCCAATATTTTACAAGTGCTTTTGAAAAGACCGGAAGTTGGCCATTCAACAAACTTGCTTTTCGCGACGAGGATTTTGGCCCCGTACTGGTTTGCCAGTCAATTTCTACAGTGGATACAGATACCAACATTGTTCAAACCATGCCCGTCGAAACTCCATCTCGCAATTCACCATTGATTTCATCGGCTGTATCACTCTTTTTGATGCCACAACCCTAAGGTTCCAATATTGATACAGCATCGACATCATTAGAATTTATAACTCCAGAGATGATCTGACCCTATCTTAAGGTAAATGAAAATGCCCCTATAAAATCAAAGAAAGAAAGAAATTCAGGTAAATCAAGAATTTATACTGATACGCCTGAAAAAAATAGGCTCGAAGAAATAGATCAAGCTAAAGAGATGAAAAACGAAAAAATAGGGCTAAGGAGATATAGCGAGCGCCAATTTTTTTACTAGAGACTAATCAGTCCCCTGGAAGATTGGGTCCAAAGTCCCCTGTCACGGATTTTCACAAAATCGTCCATAAGTTGTGAAATAAAAGGCGAATGTGTCGGCTTTTTAATGATACATGTTTAATTTATTACTACTTTCCGTTGTACATACTCTGTTTATTTTTAAGATAAAATATATATGCATGGTCCAGCGTTGTAAGGGCGACTTTTCAATTAGTAGAGAAAGACATTTATAGCTGCAAGATTTTTTTATTTACTTGTCACCGAAGTTTTTTCTTCATATAGTCACTAGATGAAAAAAACTAGGTCATGGCTAGGTAAAAAATATTATACAGCTGTGAGATATTTCTATCTAGTCACCATCTTATTTTTACTATTCAGTAACTAAACGTTATAAGGCTGGGTAGTTAATGACAAAAACGGCTGACTAATGGCGATTCGAAACATAATTTTACTAGCTTGTGCCTATTCGGTGATGAGTTACATTTTCCACTCAGGCACTGTCGCTCATCGTGAAAGCTTTATCTATATGGAACTCTTTACCAGCCAGACTCAAGGAGAAAGACAAATGTAAAATAAAGTGTGTCGGTGCTCGCAGCTATTTGGACCGCATGTTATTGTATTTTCCACCAAAATAACTTATGCACAATGAGTCATGGCATGCGAATTCCAATATATTCCCGAAAATTTTCGGATCGTGACAAAAGGCTTCAGGGGCCGTACACGTAAGACGGCGAACTCGTTCACGTTGCCCACGATCTACTATTCATCAAACTTAGTTTCGACAAATCTGATTTCGGAGTCTGGATTATTCGATTACACGTTGATTCCCGACAGCTTTTTTGTCAGGCGGAATTCCTCCATCTTGTTCGCTTTGCTGATGCTCGGAAAACCCGTTTTCGCCAATTCGGATACGAAAGTTTTTTTCAATTTGCGGAGTTTGTTTCGGAGATATTGGATCTTGAAGATCTTGCCATTTTTTTTCGGTTAGTAGTGGCGTATACATTACTGCAGGTGAAAGCCATCTCCACTTACAAAAACGCTCAGCCATTAGAGAGGGAATGCACGTACAACATGGATAGTGGAGCACAATTATTGCTTAAGGTTAAACTGGAAGTAGACGAAACTGAATGCATTTAAAGGTACAAACGAAAAATTTCATATATAGGAAAAGGCAACGAGTGTTCGTGAAAGCGAAGCAAGTACTGTGATGTATGCTAGTAATTTGAAACAGGCAATACCCGAGTGGGAAACGTAACTCATTACCGCCTAGCGACAAGCTAGTAAAGTTATGTTTCCAATCGCCATTAACGAATGGCGATTCGAAACATAACGTAGACGTTTTAGCCTTGTAACACTTTGGTTGTGTAGTGATTCGGTACGAAAATTTTGATGGTGCCTAAATAAAAAAATCTTGCGGGTATATATATATATATATATATATATATATATATATATATCTTTTTGTGAATTCTTTGTGCACTTTATTTACATCATTGTTCTCTCAACGATATTCTTCTTCATTCGATAGTTATGGTTATAGTATTTGTGGTGTGAACATATTAATTATTCAATTTGAAATTACTCTGGGTGATGACCCGTGTAGAAATTTGAGTCGGGAAACAGTACTGCCCCTGATCTGCCTTCCCCAGATAACATCAGGCTTGGATCGGGCCTTCTACCCTGGAATAGGTTCGCAATGTAACGGGTCTAAGCCTGGGTCCCGATCTGCCGTTCCCTTTCCGGGAAACTGATCAGAAACGGGCCGGAGATCAAGCGGTAAATGACCAGGAACATTATAGGGAATAGATTGGGAAATGACCAGGAACATCCGAGGAAATTAAGAATGACGTTTCAGCGGTCTTTAAATCATTGAGGATGTAAAATCGGGAGTGTATTCAATTTAGTATTTCGACGACATATTGTTTGTTGGTGATCAACTTGCTGAGGTAGTATATAAGTGTATACATACGCTTGCTCGCATTTTCTGATAGGCAAAGAGACAGAAAAACGTGCATACATCGCTATCCAAGCGAAAAGAGACCTATAGTGCAAAGGGTTATTTCACATCTATCGCAAAATCGTAAGTACACGCTGTGAGCGTAGCACTTTTATACGCGGTACAACTCACAGGACGAACTTTTATCCTCGTATGATGGTACCGTGCTTACGCGAAGCGCTTCGCTTGTAGCCACCTGGCGGATTGTTGACGAAATATATTCAGGTAATGACTTCTCGGTCAGAACATTGATATTTCCCAACATGGCGACAAGGCGTTCAACAACCACGAATGACCTGCTTTACTTGTTTGCCTCATAAAATAATTTGGCTATCCTTTATGCTCAAATAATTAGTTATCGGAATGCCGGTATTTATGATAAGCGTTGTTATCCTCGTTGATTATCATTGATGAAATGAATGCTCTTGACGATGAATAGAATTACAACAGATGTATTATTTCGTCCCAATCAATTATAAATATCTTTGATGAGGTGAAAAACAAAGTAGCTTTTCTTCAGCTCTTAAAGACAGGCTCCACTTTTCAGAACATGTCCATGTTCTGGCCGGGTAGACGTGAAGATGTACTTACTCGCAATATATCCCGGCCAGAAGATTGTAATTTCCAAACAGAGGGTAAGCAGTAAAAAAACGATTTTGCGATCTTCCTAGTTTGTTCCATGGGAGGGCCTGGCCAGGGAAATCGGACAAGACAAGTCTGGTCAGGGCCGAACACAAAGCAGGTAATACCCGGTCACATTTCTGCACGGAGAGTTTAGACGTTGTCCACTGAGCTGGTTCTACTTGGTTAATTTCTGAACTTTCGTATCGTCTACATATGTTGCAATACACAAAGTTGGATTATTGAAAAACGAGTGGATTAATAAATGTAAATAACATTATTGGATTGATAACTTAATTTCGTTCTCATGGAGAGCGATAATCGCAAAGAATTATATAACCTTAAATCGTAATGAGAAGAGTATGTGGCTTCCGGATGGAGGCCGTGTTGAGGATCAGCGTTGTGCCGACGTTTCGCAAACGTTACAGTCTGCATCATTAGGGTTGAGAGCTCCGATACTGATCGGAGCTCTCAGCCCTGATGATGCAGACTGTAACGTTTGCGAAACGTCGGCACAACGCTGATCCTCAACACGGCCTCCATCCGGAAGCCACATACTCTTCTCATTACATAAAGAGCCGTGAAAGCCTTAAAACTAAAACCTTAAATCGTATTTGTCCGATATTTTACTCTGGCTAGAGCAGCCGCAGTTGGCAAGTGTTGGCTAGGTCATCGCGAGATACCCACTTGAGGATTTTTTTTAATTCGCAACCCCATCTGTAACTCAAGTTGCTTACCTAGCCATGAGCGATTCGCTCTATGGAACTACACGAAATCACATAACGTCACTTTGTCATTTGTGACCATCATTGGCCAGCCAGGTACGACTTAATGTTAGTCATTAGGTGGTATTTTCATCGTAAGGCAGCGATATCTGTAATCAAGATCGGCTGGGCAGTGACCCGCCAAGGGGTGCCTAGCCGCAGTTAGGTAATGTTAATAATAATTGACACCTAGTCAAATAACATCATTTTGTCCTTTGTGACTAGCCTAGAATGGCTAGCCACGTACGACTTAGTTTTTCGGTGGTATTTTTGTCGCAAGGCAGCGATATCTGCAGTCAAGATCGGCTGGGCAGAGTGACAAGCGAAGGGGTCCATAGCATAGTAATACAGTTAGTTACTAATGACTAGGTCATGGTGAGATACCCACTTGACATTTTTTTTCATTTGCTATTCCATCTGTTACTCAAGTTGGCTAGGTAACCATGAATCATTCACTACATGATAGTACCTCATTCACTATTTGACAGGGTAAGTTATATAACCTCACTTTGTCATTCGTAACCGTAGTTAACCTCCAATACAATCTAGTTATTAGGTGGCATTTTTTTGCACGCAGCGACATCTAGAGTGAATATCGACTACGGAGTAAATAGACAAGAGCTGGATAACAAAACATTGAGAATATTACTGGCTCCCATAGCGAGGCAATCATTGGGCAGTTCGTATGAGTTACTAGGTCGTAACTCAAACAAGCTAGCACAATTTATACTCATGTATAAGTGTATTGAAAAACGATTTTTTGGCCAGCCATGTACGACTTATTGTTAGTTATTAGGTGGTATTTTTATCGTAAGACAGCGATGTCTGTAATCAAGATCGGCTGGGCAGTGACCCGCCAAGGGGTGCCTAGCCGCAGTTAGGTAATGTTAATAATAATTGACACCTAGTCAAATAACATCATTTTGTCCTTTGTGACTAGCCTAGAATGGCTAGCCACGTACGACTTAGTTTTTCGGTGGTATTTTTGTCGCAAGGCAGCGATATCTGCAGCCAAGATACGGGTCAAATATTTTGGCGTAGGCGAGTACGAGGCCGTATTACTCATATGTATTTATACCACTAGTTCTCTTCTGGGCCCATCGTGGCATTTCCCGACTAATGCTATCGTTTCCGAGGCAAAAACAGTACCCAAAAATAGTACCCTCCACCCGCAGTTTGACGTCATACCGCCGCACCGTCATGAACTTTCACGCACTGAAGCACCAACCTCGGCCCGTACGTCGGAGAGTGATCTCCATTACAACCAGTCTGATTCATTTACTCAATTATTTTCAATATTTTTTCTCATCGTATGAATGAACATTTGTAAAAAATAGACCAGTTCATACCATGTACATACGATAAGTGAAGCCGCAATGCGGTCATCTCTGGATGTACATCTTCTATCAATTGGCTGAACCCATTGCTTTGGTGTACCTAATAACTGCGAAATAATTTCATCTCGTCATGGCTCGTCTGAATACTTCCATTGGTAGTTGAGCGTGCGAACTTGAAGTAGAGATAGAGAGAACTGAAGATTCGTCACTCGTCGATGACAAGAAAGCTATAACGTCACGATGACGGAAACTGGTGCCGAGAATGAAGTGCATAGAAAGCAAAACGTCAGCACACAACAGATAGTTTCTGTCATTCTAGTTTTCGTGCTGGGCCATCACTGTGCTTGCATTGTGGCGGTGAATGCTCAGGGCTGGTACGATATAGCTCGTAGTAGATATAGTCTCTATACAAGAATGGTTCGCTTCATTTGGAAAGCGTTTCAACAGATACGACTAAAAGAAGGCACATGCATTGAAATGATATATATATCTATACATATGTGTAGGTAAATACAAATGACACAAAGTTTAAACACGTCAACGGACGAATAGAGTGAACATTTCTACGTCACGTCACAACATTCGAGAAGTATAAGAAGTATCATGTGCAAACAATCGAGAGCTTTTATTATTGGACAACAAACGATAAGTCGTATATAACAAAAAAACACACACACACACACACACACACACACACATATATATATATATATATATAAATGTGCGTGTATGGGTTTGTAGGCGCGTGTGTCTGTAGATATCTAATTAGAATCATCCCGAGTCCAATTTTTCAGCCTATTTTGCCCCTCCAGATCCTCACAGTGGTAGGAGATAAAGGCAGTCAAGTAGCTTCGTATTCAACATAAAATGAGGTCCTGCTTAACCCCCAGAACGGGAACAAATTTCCCTTTTTTCCACTTGCAGGCGCCAAGGAGGACGTCGATTGGCACACGTATACCCGCACACGCATACACTCTATTACGGATACAGAGATACATATGCCTGAATACGCGCAAGCGTAGACACACATATTTACTCGCACCCATACATGCCTAAGCACACACCAACACACGTATACTAGTACCTATACGTATGCATGCGTGCCTGCTATAGGGATCCGCGTATACATGCATACGTGATGACAATTCCTATCAAAAATATTGAAACTGTTTGCCCAAGATCCATTTCTTCCACTTTGGAGAGTTGCTGGAACTGCAGGGGCAACGTTGAAGCGAAAGAGAAAGGCTCGCTGGGTGGCGATAATGGAAAATGCCATTGGAGAAGTAGGCCTCTACGGCGAACGCGCGGTCCTACCTAGTCCAACGCATGATGGTTACTGAAAACTATCAGACCCGCTCTTTCCAATGCGACCATCCCCACCCTCGTTTCGTCGAAACAGCCAAATGCGCGATAGGTCCAAACGCAATCAAAAGAGGAGCTGCAACGACTTCAGCTAGGATAGGTAGTAGTATAAGGGCCTATGCAGGAGGTAAGCAGCAAAGGAAAAGCATGTGGCGGCCCATAGTAGGACTTCCAGCAGTAAACAGACTCAAGTGAGGCTGACATAGAATCAAAGGCGTTTAAAATAGGCTGAAAATTTCGACTCGGGATTCCTGCACGACAATTGCACTACTGCAGGAATTACCGCCAACAATTCATTAAAGTCAAGATTGGGCCCTGCGCAGATGCGTATTCCCGAATTTATTCGAAACAAATTTTTTTGTAACACGGAGATGTCATTTCCTTGAAGTACTCTAAAGGGATCTAAATGTGTGCAATAAAAACGGATAATAAGTATCACTAACAACTCTTGTAAGTGAAGCATATGAAGTGTGTATTATACGCAAATCGTAGCGTCCCAATCAGGATGCGTTCCATTCGGAAGCATTGTGATGTTCGGGGATGATTCCAAGAGCGCGTCTGAGGGTACGAAAAGTACGTGAAAAGCAACTATTTTCTGTGTATATGACCCACAATTAGATATATAGGGCCAGCAGACCGCTGGGTGCCATCTAACACAGGGAGTCACCTCGCGAGAGCGGCGGATCTTTCGTGATACTCGTTATATGGCTTCCCTTCGCCTTTATTTTTATATCTTTCGTTAGCCTTCTATCTTTATTGCTCTATCTCGGCCGCCTATGCTCTTTGCGTGTCCGCTATATTCCCTGTCTGTCTTTCTCACTCTATCTCTATCTGTACTAGATATATCTATCCATCGATTTCTCTTTGTTCCTTTATCTTGCTTTGCCGAACCTTCCATCCAACGCTTCTGATGACTGAGGGCACTCGTACACACACACGGGTGCTGCTCTAACAACAAAAACCCCGGGACTTACACTAAAGGCTCCAAAGTGCCGCAAAGATTCTTCTAGGAGGCAAGGTCACTGGGGTAAGATGCACATGTTCAAAGAAACGTAAGACTGGGGATGAGTTTGGGGTATAGGGGCAGGACAAGACAGGAAGGTGACTTACGTTATGAAACAATTTTATGGGGAATGAAAGCAAGAGACATTATCTTTAGAAATGGTTCGCCATCTGATGTATTTCAAGAGTTTTTTTCTCCGCTGGTTCACTTATCGGACGTGTATGAAAGGCAAACTGCATTGTTAATTGACACAAACCACTGGACGGCACATGCAACGGTGTGTGTGTGCGCACGCACGCACGCACACGCACACATATAGTCTGTCTGTGTGTGCGTGTTAGGTTGGTGTTAGGTTGATATTTAGGTTAATATGTATAAGAAGCGAAAGATCGTGAGAGAAAGTAACAAGGGGCAACCCCGAAGTATCAATTTGGGACGGAAGGTATTCCCTTTGTATTCGAAAAGAAAATACCCAAAGGCAAGCAGGTGGGTCGTGACAACAGCGGACCAAAGCGGCAAGCGTTATTTCTCATTCTAGCTTTTATGCATGAATGTACGACTACGGTGATGTAGGTTATCCTTATTCTCACACCTTCCGCCAATGCATACAACCGTCACCCGTTAGTATGCGAAACGCCAAAAGGAAAACCCGATCGCGCGTTGGCTCTTCTACACCCTCTCTGTTCTATCTTTTCGTTTTTCTTCTGGAGGCGTACGTGGGCACTCTCGGAAGTCTCTGTCTCCCTTTCCCACAATTCAATGCTCGGCCACAAAGAGCCCGTGCAGTTTCCTCGGACCTTTTGTGCAGATCTGCGCCCGACGTGATTAATGCGTTTGCCGAGTGGACGACGACGATGATGGAGGGTCAAATGGGTAAGTGAGGATGGTCTGGTGTGAAGCAAGCGAAATCAGTGCACTGTTCAGCATGGTCAGAGAAAAAAGCTTTCTGGCCATCAAAAAATTACTCTGCAGGGTCTGGCGGAATAAGGACGTATCGTCCCTGACCGCTCTAGCGTTAAGCTTTATCGTCACAATCTCTTTGCATTTTGATTGTCGACTTTTTCACTTCCCAGTGGAATGATTTGCAAAAAGCTGGGTCTGCTTGCAGACCGGATTGTCGTACGTGTTAGTAGATGTTGTACCGAATGTGCCGCGACATGGAGAGAGCGGAGGGAGCAAGGGACGGAGGAAATAAAGCCTAAAGATAAGTATTTTATATGGCCCAGGGATTGGAATCTTCATACGTTATATAGCAAATACGAACGGGAACGCTAAAGGTGAAGCTGAAGTAAAGCAGCGCGGTGGTGCTACTTAAGACGGAATGACACCTCATCGCGGTCGGTATGGTAGAGCAATTATAGATTCCCAAAAATCTCTGAAACGGCTCTTCAAATCTCATCGAAACTTTGCCCAACGATGTCAAATAGATAAACGAACAACTGTCTGCCTCTCAAATTTTCTGAGAGCCGTTTCAGAGATTTTTGGGAATCTATAATTGCTCTACCATACCGACCGCGATGAGCTGTCATTCCCTCTTAATTAGTATGCGCAGCCTTTTCAGCTTTGACGCAGCAGCGTTATATTTCTTTCATTTTTGTCCTATTTTTTCGTGAGTTAAAGACTCGGTTCTCTTGCTCGCATCGCCATAGTGTTGCCATCGGCAAACGCGGGGACTGCCACTTCGCCAGGCTAGTATCACTCGTTCTGCCCTATTATTTATGCATGTGTCCGCTAATGATATAGCTTCCCCTTATGGTGAGCGCGAAAATTATGACGACTGAGTTAGCAAGACCGAAGAAAATAAGAAACTACATGAAGACCCGGCGATCCCATTCGCGTAGAAGAGCTGAATGATAAAAATGATATTTTCATTTCCGTACCGTCACAACAACCATATTGTCTGAACAGAGAATGAGCTCTCACAATTCGTCAGTCCTTGGTTGGACGTGCCATAGTTATTTAATCCTCCTGATCGTTCCGCTTGCTCCGTTCAATTCTCTTTTATTTTGCAGCATAACTTCTCGTGTATTTTGCAGCATAAAAAACGCTTGACCCGAGGTCGAGTGCTTATAGAGGGCAGGGTGGCACGCTTCGTACCGACGTTCCAATTTCCACCTTTTATGCTATTTCTTCATCATAATGCTTACAACGTGACTACTTCTGGCATACCTCTGTACCCGTATTTTGTGCTCACCATA
The DNA here is from genome assembly GCA_964007375.1 of Ophion obscuratus. Lineage (NCBI taxonomy): Eukaryota > Metazoa > Arthropoda > Insecta > Hymenoptera > Ichneumonidae > Ophion > Ophion obscuratus. The sequence goes on from OZ023319.1 coordinate 4,014,425, forward strand.
AGCACACAGACTAGACACGTTGGCGTCTTGGAGTTGGGTTCTTGGAAACCTTCAACCCCGACATGATTTTCAACTAAGGGAGTCTCACTGCCAAAAGGGTCGAAAAATGTGATTTTTTTTTCATTTTTTTAACTAATAGATTTGGTTCTTTGAATTTTCAAGACTAGATAACGGCGTGAATATATTAGGTGTACAAATAAGTTTTAGGACAGTTTTCAAAAAATTCAAGATTTATTAAAAAAGAAGTAAAACACAGTTATTCATCGAAGTAATCTCCATCGCACTGAATGACCTTCAGCCATCTCTCAGGTAACTCGCGGATGCCTTTCGCAAAGAAACTTTCGTCTTGCGAGGTGAGAAATTTAGCGACCCATTTTTCCACTTCTTCAAATGTTTTGAATCGCACGTCAGACAAATCGTTCTGCATTTTTCGGAATAAATGATAATCGGATGGGGCTAAGTCTGGTGAATACGCCGGGTGTGGTACAGCTTCCCATCCAAGCGCTAGTAACGTATCCTTGACCGGTTTACCCACATGAGGCCGCGCGTTGTCATGGAGCAGTTTTACTGGACGTTTTCCTTTACCAGAAAATGGACGTTTCTTCTCAATTTCTTGATTCACTTGCATCAATTGATGACAATAGCGATCGGTAGTAACTGTTTGACCAGGTTTGAAAAGTTCATAATACAGTACGCTTTTCATATCCCACCATATGCACAGCATGACTTTGTTACAATGAACATTGCGCTTTGGCGTGGATGTTGTCGTCTCGCCGGGGTCAACCCAATGATATTTGCGTTTCGGATTATCAAAATAAATCCACTTTTCATCGCCGGTCACAATTTTCTACAAGAAAGACTTTCTATGTTGCTTGTTGTAAAGACTCACACAAATGTTAAGACGGCTGTTTTTATTTTCTTGAGTCAGAAAGTGTGGTACCCACTTTGTTCCTTTTCGAATCTTACCCATTGCTTTTAAACGATAAGAAACAGTTTGTTGAGTTACTCCAAGCTGTTCCGAAAGTTGGCTCTCCGTCTGACAAGAGTTTTCATCCAGCAACGCTTGCAGTTCCTGATCGTCCACCTTTACAGGAGGCCCCGTGCGTTCACGGTCACTAACGTCGAAATCACTTTCTTTGAATCGCTTATACCAATACTCACATGTACTTTTAGATACAATGTTGTCTCCACGAACAGAACATATCGATTCACACGCTTTCCTAACACTTTTTCCTTGATGGAATTCATAGCGAATGCAGTGTCTAATAAATAGCTTATCGGTCTGCATGTTTAATTTACAGAATTTATAGGTTATGTTTATGACTCCTTTACGTTTCGATACTACATATCAAGCGCCATCTATGATAAGTGAGCGGGACCTTTGAATTAATTTAGAATAGCTGTTATGATACAAAATCGAAGTGTCCTAAAACTTATTTGTACACCTAATACATACATGCTGCACTATATTTATTTTCTACCAAGTTCGTTTCGTATAGGACTGAGCAATGTATTCGGCGTAGAAATCTTGAAGTTTCCTTAACAAAACTCAATGCCGCATATAATGCTTGGCTACGTAACGAATATTTGACTTTTTTTACTTTCCTCATGTGCAGCGACTTGGGAAATCAGGTCATCACTGCCAACGACCGTTATGTCCTATGAGAGAGCTCAGACCCGCAATAAACTCGGGACGCTACTCGTCTACACGATTATCCTTATGGGTGTTTTCAATGTCACGGTAAAAACGGCCAGCTTCCATTCAAATGGCCTCACCATTATCATTTGCTCTTGAGTTACGGCGAACTAAAAAAAACAGCCAATTCGCTACTTTTGTTATCTCCAAGCTTGGGTTAAGACACTACTTGCTTTAGTGCTGCGCCTTCTTACATCATAGCTGACTCGCGCAGTTTCGTGAAAGTACAAAAAAGTATTATTTCAATAAAATAATGCTGGAAGATATAATATGTAAAACTGCTTTCGGTTTTGTTTTCGGCTGTTCTTATATTTGATGCAAGTTAAGGAAAAAATAAAACACTGTCAGAAGTGGTGAGTTAGCGTAATGTTTATCAGGATGAGAACCAGCGTGTCGGATCCCAAGTTTAAACACGTTTCGCACGTGATAGACATGCTCCGAGCCATTTCCCGTGGACTTTGCATGATGGGATAGTTTTGAAATTGAATTATCGTGGAAAGTCTCGGTCGGACTACGTCGTTCATCGATGGAATGAGATGGGGATGAGGGAGTGACGCCTGGTTAGGCCATCGGTAATGCAGGCATATATATATATATATATATATATATATATATATATATATATATATATAATCATATGAACCGTTCGTTCGCTTCAACCTTTTACATACACGGAATATATATCCTGGGGTCGTTCAAGCGTAGTATAACATCGTTATAACGAGCTTTAGTCATAGTTCGGTGACGGGAATACCGTGTACAATATCGTCCTTGAGTTGGATACGATATCCAAACAAGAAAAAGAACTACCAACGAGGTAGCGAATGAAAAAGGATGAGACTTTTTCTATTCTAACTTCAATTAAATAAAAGTTACATGCAGAGTGTGGGCTCTTCATATCTACTGATCTATTGGTTTATCTACGATGAAATTTATTTTCTTCACTTTCATCCACCAACGAGGCTTCATGATCATTCATTTCAATTTTGTGTATATATGTGTATGTGTGTGTGTGTGTGTGTGTGTGTGTGTGTGTGTGTGTGTGTGTGTGTGTGTGTGTGTGTGTGTGTGTGTGAGTGTGTGCGTGCGCGCGCGCACGTGTGTGTGTGTGTGTGTGTGTGTGTGTGTGTGTGTGTGTGTGTGTGTGTGTGTGTGTGTGTGTGTGTGTGTGTGTGTGTGTGTGTGTGTGTGTGTGTGTGTGTGTGTGTGTGTGTGTGTGTGTGTGTGTGTGTGTGTGTGTGTGTGTGTGTGTGTGTCAATATATATATATTTACGCACACGCGCGTAATTTAAACATATGCACATGTGTATGTGTGTGTGTGTGTGTAAGCGGACTGGTGATCCTTCAGAGATTCGACTTCAAGAACCGTCTTCATAGTATACAATTTAGTACAGTCGTGCTGTATATTGGAATCGGAAAAAATTAAAAGAAGGCTAGTTTTTTGACAGGTGATTCTGTAGGTGCCACGGGTGTTAAAACCAAGTTTGCCTAAAAATAGGGGTGTAGGATTTTTTCAGGGGTTGGGGGTGGATCAATTTCAAACTACAACCCCCACGATGTCGGCGCCGGGAGACAAAATATTCAGAAAAATCCGGGTTTTATTTTTATCCACAGCGCCCAAGTCGTAGAAGTTCATTTTGGGGGTGAAAAAGTGGGGTGAAATTTTGAAAAATCAGTTTTCATTCGATAACTCTTTAGGACAAATTCATACAATTTTGGTTCAAATGGAAACGTTGTAGACCTTGAAAAGACGCGTCGATCGAGTATTCGATCAACCCTCTCCAATAATATCTTCACCCCCAAAAGAATTGTTGAAGAATTAACAAAAAAATTGTTTATTGAATAACTCAAAAACCATCGATTTTTCGGGGATGTTTCACATATATGAAATGTAGAGAATAATTTTCTCTATATTTTCGTTCCTATGGACAACCCTTGAATTTTGCATTTTCGAATTCCTCTCAGGGGTTGAAAATTCAAAATGAAATTCTGGGAAAACTGTTGACCGAAACTAAAGAGATGCGAGTTTGGCGCTTTGGACAAAAATGTAGCTGAGGGTTCAAGCTACAAATTCTTCCACGGCGGCGAATTCGCGCAGGCAATAGTTTTCCCAAAATTTCATTTTGAATGTTCAACCCCCGAGAGGGGTTGGAAAATCAAACAATTTTTTTTTTAAACAATGTAATAACTAAAACAAGGTCGTGTGTTTATTGTTAAACCTTAAAAATGATTACACCTTAAAAATAATCTTATTACAAACGTTGACTTTTTATTTAAAAAATCGAATCATAATAACGCAAAATTGATATCACCATTATAGAAAAATACTACATATGAACCACGCAAGTGCACTGGAAATGTTGTGCAAGGTCTTGGCGGGCATGCTTGAAGGGTAAGCTCGGGAAGATATCGAATTTTTCGTTCCTACCACCCGCATAAATAATTGTTACGACATAATATGTATATTTTTATACATTGTTACATCGCACCAGCTGCCATTGCTACCCAGCGACCAAAATATATTCAATGTGATCCGCGATGAATGTGTAATCGAGTAGAACATTCACATTTTTATGTGACTTCATTAATTATTGAAATCAAATAAGATTTCAAGTTTGCGAGATCCAAAGGGTATATCACTGATACAATCTATACTTCACCGGATTATTAATTGACCTACCATTCACATAACCAATTAGGGTTAACATAATGTTTATTGTGGTCATGTGAAGATGTTGGATATCAATTTTACTTCTTTGAAATACAATCATGCAAAATTCACTTTCCAGAACGAGCATCTTGCCAGAATCTAAAAAGTACTATCTCCAATCGTTACCATCTGACTAAGCAATTTCATTGTTTTAAGCCCAAGAGTTGAGTCGTTGGGAATTCGAAATCCTGTGCCAAGCTTTTTTTGTTCAACTATGCATGCCAAGACCTTACACTGCATTTCCAGTGTACTGGTGTGGTTCATACGTTGTACTTGTCTATAATGGTGACATCAATTTGTTGTTGTAATGAGGTGATATTTGACTAAAAATGAAATATTTTTCATCAAATTATTTCTAAGGTTTAACAATTTTGTGTGGAACATTTTTCCGTGCACTTGCATAATCCGTACATTGTACTTGGCTATTTTATAAATTATTTAATTTTTTCCGTATAATTGCTTAATGACGAAAATGCAATGAAACCACTATTTGAATAAAAACAAATTATATTTATTTCTAATGTAAATCATAATTTCTTATAAGGTAAAACAAACAACGTAGTTTTCGGGGCGATTTTCGGTGACTTCGCGGACTTTGTAAATTTTTACAAAGTTTTTAAAAGAGATTTCAATTTTTATTTCAAGGGGGAGAAAACCCTTTTTCCCGTCAGCTCAATCCAAAGAGTAATGAACTTCAAATATGTTTGAAGAAACTATATGAGTACAGTTTTGAATTCATTTTAGCAGGAAAGGGTTTGGAAATTCGATCTCGCAGAAGCCTAGGAAATGGAATCCGCAACTCAAATGAGATAATGGTATTGTAAATAGTTTTTAAAAATATTTATTAGTTTTACCATAATTTAATTTTCATTATTTTCATACCCATGAACTCCAGACAGTGAAGAATATACCTATGTCTTAAATACTCATACACTGGATTTATATGAATGGTGCGCTTTGTTGATCCAACTTGAGGCCGCTGAAAAATATATCAGTTTTCGACCGTCTTCGAATGAATTTCAGGTTGGTAGTACCCAAAGTTCCACTATTTTTGTCTGCTTGACTAGGAGAAATTCAGATTCTTGCCTTTTTGATACCTATCGAACTGACAATGTTTTATTGCCAAAGTACGATGAAAAACGATGCAAAAATCGAGCTAACGCATCTACAGATTTGGCTTCGCGATGCCTGACGACATTTTCCATTCATTGCGCTGGATACGAGACAAATCCATATTCTCAGCTCCGTATCCACATTTCAGCACAGTATACATTTTTCGTTGTCTTCGGGCAATGGAAAATTCATACTTCTGACTTTTCAGAACTTTAAAATATACATTTTTCATTAGCTGTGTTCGATGCAAAAGAATTCCACATTTTTGCTTCATGTTGTGTTTAGCGTAAAAGATTATTGATCGCCTTCTAGTAAATTCCAGTGAACAAAGATCTATATTTTTGTTTGATTGATTTACGAGACATACACATTTTCGGCCTTTGCATAGCTGAAGCTCTAAGAATTTTTAATGCAAAGGTTCGATGCAAGAGAAATTCATATTTTTGACTTCGCGATACCGAAATGCTGTTTTTCGTTGTCGGCGATCGAGCAAGCATACCCATAGATTTGGCTTGGCAGTGCTTAGAAATGTTTCACTTGTGTTGCTTGATGCAAAGCTAATTGATATTTTCAACCCTTCCATACGTACGGATATACATTTTTGTCGTCTCTGAGCAATTAAACGTTCGTATTGTTGAGTTTTCAGTACCCGAAACATATATTTTTCCTTGCCTGTATTCGGTGCAAGAAAATTTCATATTTTTAGCGTTTCAATCTCTCCAGTGCAAAGTTTTGTATAGACGAGCTTCAATATTTTGCTTGCCGCCCTATTCACAATATCGAAGAATATTCTAATATTAAAATTTGCGACACGAAGAACCTTCGTCAAATTTATTTTTGCCCATGGCCTGTTACATGGCGCACCTAATCCACACTGGACGGCCTGACCATGGCCTGATATTGTTTAGGGAAGGCAGATCAGGGGCAGGACTTTTTCCTGACTTAAAGCCCTAACAGACGACCGAATATGGTTCGGCGCACCAACTTCGATGAGCGGTGCGCTCTTCACAACAGACGAGCGGACAGCGTCCAGACCGTCCAGCGAACTCCTCAATAGACGATCAAATATAGTCCGACCGAAACACGTCCGCTGCTGCCTCCAGACGAGCGGATTTGGTGCGAAGCGCACCAACTTCGCTGTGCGAGCCATCGAACCAGCCGTACCAATAATAACAATAGCAATGTACGGCGTACTTCACTCCGCACGATCGAATATGGTACGGCAGCGCACAAATCCTTGGTGCGGCCGGACCATATTCGATTGTCTGTTAAAGCTTCTAAATTTCTACCCAGGAAGCGTGCCTACCCCCAAGTCGAAAATGTAACTTTGTTGCAAAACTCCTATGTACAGCCGCGGTCCGGACAATTTCGCGAGGCTGCACGGAGCTAGTCTCAAACGCGTCGCTCGTCACGCCTGTCGAGAAAAGTGTTCATCAACTCTCGGCCGGGCGTGTGTACTATATTTACGATATGAACGAATGACTTCGTGTGATCCAACAAACGAGTGTCGAACAATTTTTGGGGTCGTACAATCCCCCGGAAATTCAGCTGTAAAAATAAGATCTCAGAATTTTGAGGGCTGATCGAAAAATAGCTTGAGGAAAATGGACAGGAAAAAATCACATTACATCGGTAAAATGTCATTAGATTTTCGATTCGTCGCAGCTTTTTTGGATAACGTAGTTTTCTAGTTAAAAAACGACCAGTCGAAGACCAACTTACTGTGTACAAAGTTTACGGCGTCTTCGTGAGTTCGTCAGTGGGGTCGATTTTTTTTATTACTCGGCGTCAAGCCCGGTCCAAGTCGGCCCATTGCTTGACCTGTGCTCGAACTTAATGAAGCGAACTATGTTTAATCCGGTTTTACCACGATTTCAGCCAAATGGATGAACATTTTGGGAAATCCCAGGGACATGCTTTCCTTTTAGGATTCCGGCTATCAGGAGACGCGGCAGCGTCTTGACGCCAATCGATAAAAAAAAAACATTCGACGCCACTGACCGACGTTGACTATACCCGAAAAATTAGAACTGGAAACAAAATTAACAACATGGCGTCGAGATGACAATAAATTTGGAAATATTTGAGTTTTTTGCTATTTCGAAATTCTGAAGACATTGTTTTTCAATCGTATGGTAGGTATAACTAATGCGTAATAGTAATTTAGAACTCCTATATACATTGCAAGTTGAAATCTTCCGCGGTATTCGAGGTATCATGGTAATATGACTAAAAATTTAATTTCGAGTTAATCGCGTTCTAAGTCATGGTACAATATTCATGTTAGAATAGTCATACTTACGCGAGTAAAAAATATTCTGCACTATAAAATGCAGTCTCCAAATTACGTTGTGCTTCAGTAGCTGTCGCAGAACGTCTGTCGAGTTTGCTTTGTACTACTGAGCTCCTCTTCACCCGTGCCTCCCAAACGAGCATTATGTTATACTATACTATATTAATGTTTTGCTCACGGGACATCTCGAAAGCACGCAGCCCAATTTATAAATCCTATCCACTAATTATGTTCAGCAGTCAAATGTACCCAACGCTGAAAATTAAGGGGTTACTTGCGATTTTGAAAAAATCGTTTTTTTTATTGCATTTTTTTGACGTATAAGTATCTGAGAATATGTCCTGAAAATTTCAAGTTGATCCGAACAAAATTGACTGAGATATGAGCGTTGAAGGAGAAGAATCCGTTGCGTAAACGACCGGCTAATTGAAACTTTAAACGCGTTTTTCTCAAAATGGCATTGGTGAAGTCGGTGACCAAGATTACTCGAACACTCATGAACCGATCTTCTTGAAATTTTGCAGGCTTATTTAATACATAAAAATATAGTCTTTAATCGTTCGATTTTTTTTCGTTAAAATCGAACCATTAACTTTGACTGTCCGCCATTTTGTGAAAAATGAATATTTTTTAAAATCCTTCGATTAAAGACTAGTTTATACTTATATTTGACTAAATCCATCCGCATTTTTTTTTTTTCAGATGATCCACTTCGCCGCAATGTTGGTCACCGCAAACCGTGTATATAAAAACATTATTTAATTGACGGCCATTTGCCACTAAACAATGCAATATTTTTCAATAAAAAAATTACTGAAAATTCTTCAAGGTGTGTTCTTTAAGATGGTATATTGATCGATTAAAAAAGTTTTGTAGTTTTCTTTAAAAAAAATTCATGAAAAAGGCCTTTTTGGCGCTACAAGTGGGGGTAGGGCCTTAAATGGCCAATATTTAGTATAATCATCATATCTTACATATTTTTTCCGTTCGGAAAAATTAACATTTATTTTAGTACTAAAGCCTTGATTTTGCCCAAAATCGAATCGGGTAGCTCCGGCCATTCATTCGAAGGCCTATTTCTTGTCGAAAGTTCATAAAAAAAGGTTTACTGCAATTACCGGTCCTTTGTTTTCGTAGGTGGGCGTAAAAATGCCTAAGTTCAAAGGCAAAACCACAAACCGAGTAAATTGGAGCGAAGAAAACACGAAAAGAGCAATAAAAGAAGACTTGGACTTCTTGTGGTCTGCTTTGACCGATATCCCACTACCTGAACATCGCGATAACCACCCAACATCATCGACATGCCCGTCTACAGCCCGGCAACATGTACTAAATACTTTGTTGCCTCCACCAGACGCCTCAGAGAAGAGACTGTCCGTTCGAAAAAGACAAACCCAAGGAACTGAAATTTTTACATCATCTCCTTATCAAAATGAGCTGATTGAGAAATTAACAGTTCCAAAGAAGAAGCCAAAGATCGCGATGAAAAAAAAAGAAGAACCTCACAAAAGAAAAAGCTGGATCTAAAACGCGCGCAAAAAAAAGACACTGATGCATCACTTGCGGCGAAAAATTTGACGAAAACTGGATTCAATGCCAAATATGTAAAGACTGCTCATGAGGCATGTGTCAGTATAAATCCAGGCGATTTGTACTCCACATGTGACGCTTGTGTCGCCAAAAATCGGTTTCAATAGTAAATATCACGGTGACCGGAGCTACCCGCCACTTTTTTTGGAGAGGCCGAATTCAAGCCAAAGCTTAAAATAATTTTTTGCCAAGTTTATGATCGTTTATAATTTTTTTGTACGATATTCTATTAAAATATATCTTCGTAATAATATTTGTGCAGTTGCGATTATTACTCCACCCTTAAATTGCGGCATAATTATGAAAATAGAAAACTGGCCGGGGCTATCCCCTTTTCCCCTATACGCACGCGCGCGTATGAGAACATGTATGTGACAATTAGACACGTATATCTACATATCTGAGTACTGAATTGTGGGCGGAGTGATGAAATGTCGAGAGTGCATGGGGATGAGAATGCATTGCAGTGAGGAATGGTGAATCGACAAAAAATCGTAATGGGCTCTCCGTAGAAAGTGTAAAATCAAGGTAGGAATTAAGTGTCATTATATAGATGTACGGAAAATGGGACTGCTAGGGTCGTGCGAGAAATCTCTCGACATTTGCCATACGAGTCGTCTCTCTTACTTCTCTCCGCTCCCTCCTCTTTTTATCCCACCATTAATTCCATTGCGCAGCGTGCATGCTAAAAATTGTTACGTGTTGTTACATTTTCGTGTGCAACCTTCATTCTGCAAGACGCAACCAGCTATTATGGCATCGTGATCATTTTACTGGCTGTGGCTGGCGAAAGGGCAAGGAAGGGCAGGAGGGAGAGTGGTCAGAGCGGCGAGGGAAAATAAGATGTTTTCTTATTTTCCCTCACCGCTCTGACCACTCTCCCTCCTGCCCTTCCTTGCCCTGTCCGGGTACACGACATAAACCACATTAATGTGGGTTTGCCTCGCTGTAAAAAGGAATTTCGGGGGACCAAAACACCCGTCTGCCGAAGTGGCCAGTCTTTATGCTTCCTTTTAGTTAACGATGACATGGAAAACTTGCGACTGAAAGTGTCGAAAAAAAAAAAACTTGTATCGTGCAAAAAACAAAGCAACAAACAATTCTATCCGTGGCTGGTTTACAATATATCTAAGAAATGTTTAGAATACAGAATTTGTATAATTGTTCCTCATGGTTTCTGAAAAAAATTGTCAATCTTCTCGGTACATTTTTATGTCACTGTAAAATAGAATTGATTTTTTCTAAAATTTAATGGGATGGTCACAATTGTGTTTTCGTTGGATAAAAAAAAAACAAAAGAAGGAACGATATTCTCACCTGTCGATACGCGGTCCAATAATTTTATCGTCTCCGGTATAGCTATTATGGAATCGATCGATCTGGGCGAAACGATCATGAAAGGGACACGTGAATTCAATTACTGACGGCACGTCGACAATTTATTGCTCAGCTTTGCCCGAGATGGACTCAGCAGGGTTCCGTTCCCGTGAGTAAAGGGTTCAAATCTTGCTACGCTCTCGTGTCTCTTACTCTTCACATCTCATGCAAATATTCTCTGTACCCAGCTTCTTGATTCTTTGGCAAAGTCCTCTTTAAATAGACTTGCCATTCAGCACAAGCCGCAGAGAAGCCGAACCTTCCATGAAAGGGAAAAGGCACGGTGGATACGAGAGTCAAGAGTAAAGAAAATGCAGTAATTGAAGAGCGCTGTTTCAACATGTTCGCAGTCACGGTCTTGTGATTTAAACGTCAAAGAACGTAGTACAAATGAATGGCGAATAAGTGAACCAGGGACCAATTGATGGCCCAACACAAGACCCTCAAGAGGTTTTTACTAGCAAACGAAAAGATTTTTGGAATAATACTTAATGGATAACGCCTATTGAATCATTTTAGCGGCATCCGGCGTGGAAGATTATCAGTTCCGCTTAAATAACACCCGAGCATTTAAGGACGTAGACATGGGAGTCCAAATAGAAATTACCGAAATATAGCCTAACGCGATCGCGGTATGAGAACATCAGATACAGGCGGTGAAATTAAAGGTTAGTAGAGTAGTTAAGAGTAGAAGTTAGTAGAGTAATTAAGAAATTAGTCGGGTGAAAGCAATAACACCGAAAAAAAAAATTGTTGATTTTACCCATTTTTTTTCAAATTTGGATGGCGAAAAATTTAGAAATTGACCGAAAAAAAAACTAACTGTATCTCGTGCAATGCAGTACGTATTTGGTCATTCTTTGCCCCATTGAATATGAATTTTTCGCAACATTCGTGTCCTAAGAACATTCCGCGTAGAAATTCTTATCAAAAGCTCCTGTTGGAGCCCATATAAGGCGACCGGATAGCGCCCTCCTAGAAAGTGTAATGTTGTATCACATATGGTCCTTATTCGATTGCCTGATTAAGAGTTTATAATGTCGCCTGTTCAGTTCATTATAATATGGGGCTTATGTAGCCAGTATACATACACACTCGATAAGGAATTGCAAAGCCTAGAACGTATTTGTCGACAAATTTTTTTTTTCAACACAATTATAACAATGGTTAGATTAGTTTACAACAGTATTTAAGGATTATATTTGAGGAAGACAGCTTTTTTTAGCATCCCATGCATTTTGAATCCATCTACAAAAGGACGCTTTGTAATTGGAGAGATTGCTAGTTATGCAGGTGCTGCACTAGTGCTCGAATAATTTCACTCTGCGAATAGATTTATTTCACTTCAGAATAATTCTGTTACGTTTAGAAAAAGTTTCGAGGGAAAATAAAAGAAAACACACGCTCGATAAAATTATTCTTCCCGTTTTATGAGCACACGGACCTCGCAAACGAGTGCATGTCTTTGAGACATAAGCTTGGTCAAAAAACCAAATTGTATTTAAAAAAGTAACTATATAAATCATCCATATATTCATATCGTTGTTTATATAATATGTACAATTGAAATGTACGCATTAATAACGAGCTAAATGCCCGTATATATTTTATACATACACTGCGACCTCTATTATCGGCACAGTGGCTAGATAGGCTCTGCATCACGCTTGCAAAAATGGAGGTTGCGCACTATCCACTTAAGCGGACTCTGTACAACTCCTCAAAGCTCTCTCTCTTATTGTTCAGCATGCTCGAGCCTTACTTTAGGGCCTGGCGCTTCTCCCACCATGTGCTACACCGATCGATATTCAACACATAGTGGGGGGGCATTGCATCTATGGAGGTCCCAACAATAGAGGTCGCAGTGTACCTTATAGCCAAAAAACGAGGACATGTACATAAACGGATAACTATGGCTGTTATAAGGCCTTATTAGTCCAAGCATAAGTAGAGACAAAGTGGGAGAGACTCTAGCAGAGCCTAACTAGAACAAGCCTCGGTATGGGGATTTTAGTACTGCCGGATTTCGTGCCGAAATGAGTTCACCGTAGTTACGATGAAACCAAGATGTCCATCGTTAAAGTTATTCGCAATGTACCCTGATTATGACCGGATCCTGATCAAGTAAACCTTTAAAAAAATTACACGCGAGATGTCCCAAATGCATAATGATATATAAAAATACGAAAATTCAATATTTATTTGGAATTCATCGAGCGGATAATTTCAAAAGTCCTTAGTGGAAAAGTGAGACTACCCTTTACGCCCCCCATTAGAGGCTCCAAACTAGGGCTGGATTGAAATTTTTGTAGAATCAACGTGGATTCGATCGAACGTCTGACTCAAAATCGACACAGGATTGATCGTATTCTCTTCTTTCCTGCCGCTCTACTCAATTTTCGACAATACTCTGAAAAATCCGCACGAACCTGTCCTTGATTTTGCATATCTCACGTGCCCTTATGCACGCGCATAAGTGGGAAGTTCGTTGTTCATATAGTAAAACACCTTACCTTATCTAATTCACTTACGTCCATTTTTCATTTCGGTCCCAAATGTGGACGAAATGTGCTGAATCAAGTGACCTTAAGGTAAAGGTACCAATGCTCGGCCGGGGCCCACTGTTCGGACAGTAGTTCGAACATTTCACTATATTAGCCATATAATTGATAGGTAACGAAAAGTGACGCTTGCATTCTATTCAGCCTTCAATTATTAATTGATTATTGGAAAATTATACGCTAATAATGAATTTTAGTAATAAAATTGACGAGTTATATTAACACGCCCGCGTCACTCATGTTATGAATGCACTTTTCTAAACCGACGAGCTTAGGAGTTGCGATAATTCGTGATAGTAATGGGGGTGTATTTTTCATCGATTTCGGGACTAGAATTATGATCAATCGAAAGCGAATCAAACCGACTTTTCGACACCGTCGTTACATTTTGGTTTGGATAAGGTTTTATATAATAAATTCAGCGTCTCATTAATTGGGACATTTATCACACGCATGTACCATGGTTGAATCTCATGCCCGATTACTGGTACGAGAGAACGTAGCTGCAGAGACCGAATCGCCGTACGCCCAGCGTTAACAGTTCGTTTTGCTGTGTATCTCGCGATAAATGACATATTAAGCTTAGTTTCCGACTTTTAAAACAGAATTAAAAAAAAGATAAGTTTAAGTGGTAAGTACATGTGTCCCATATTTACATAATATAATAGGTAACGTAACAAAGTTTGTGGTTATGTGGCCGGCTTTCTGCGAGGTTATACGGCATCGATGCCGTCTTTTTCTTACTTATATATTCGAAATGTGCCCGGAGGGTTACTTTCTTTACTAATATATCGAATTCTTGCTTACAGAGGTCGAATCACTAAAAAAAATATGAAAATAACAGTACGATGCAATGACACAAGTAAAATTTACTTTACGTAACGTTCAAACATTTTATTTGTGCCATTATACTACATCTTTATTCTCGTAATTGTTTTGGTGACTCGACCCCCTTAACGAGTACGTATACTAACTTTAGGTATGTTTCTTGATTATAGGAATTTTACACGATGCCGAAAGCGACGAAAAAGTACACACAAGCCTATGTGGAGTGCTCTCGACGAGGTCCAATCGGGGACCCCAATACGAGTTGCAGCTAAAAAGTACGGAGTACCGAGGAATACTTTGCATAGGAAAGCCAAAAATCACCAGCCGGTTCATGCCAAGATGGGACCACCTACTATCCTCACTCCGGAGGAAGAGATTCATTTGCTGAACTGGGTATTCTGCCTCGGTAAGACGGGATTTCCTATAAATAAGGATCACTTTCTCAACAGTGTGATGGTATTAGTTGTTAAAATGCAAAAGCCTACTCCGTTTACCGACCATCGACCAGGTTGTCACTGGTACGAGAGTTTTGTTCATCGGCATCCTGAGGTGGGTAAATGAGTCGGGCAAAATCTGACGTATACTCGAGCCTTCGCCACAGAAGGGAAATTAAGGAATTGGTTCAGCGAAGTCTCTGCTTACCTGAAGAGTAAGAATCTTCTTGACATCGATTCTTCGAGGGTCTTCAACTGCGACGAAACTGCATTTTTATTATGTCCAAAAGCAGACAACGTACTCCTACGAAAAGGTACTAAGTCCGTCTACAAAATCGTTGTTGGCGATGAAAAAGGATGCTTGACAACGCTTTTCACGGTTAACGGAGAAGATGTTTTGGGGCCTCCACTGGTTATGTACTGGTACCAAAGAATTCCTAGCAGTGTCTCCGGGAATTTCCCACCAAACAGGAGCATTGGGACTTCCGAGAAAGGGTGGACGACAGCTGAAACTTTTTATGAATATATCACCAATGTTTTTTATCCGTGGCTCAAACAAAACGAGATCGAGTTTCCGATTATTCTTTATGTCGATGGCCATTCGTCACACTGCACGTATTCTTTGAGTCAATTTTGCCGAACCGTTCAAATTCAACTCATAGCATTGTACCCCAACGCCACGCACATACTCCAGCAACTAGACGTTGCTGTATTTCACCCGATGAAGGCTGTATGGAAAAAAACTGTTTCCAGCTGGAGAATTGATAACGATGGTATGCGATTGAGGAAAGAGATGTTTGCACCAGTATTGAAAAAAGCTATCGAGTCTTTGGATCTCACAGAGACGACAAAAAACGCATTGGAATCTTGCGGTTTGTACCTTTTTTTCGGCAGACGCTGTGAACTTCAATATCCTGAAAAGAGGGGTAGAAAAGCCACATTGCCATACCAGCGATTCGACGGTGACTGAAACCACAGTCGAAACTGACAGCTGCAACCTCTTACAGTTCATCGAACAGCAGCTATCCAGAGATCTACTGGAAGCCTTTAAAGAATCTGGAGAAATCGGACATTGGACGGGTGATGCGACGCAACAAGGGTTCTTCGATTTTTGACTTCAAACGAAAAAACTCACTGGTATAGACCAACGAAAACGTCGAGCTTTACCCACAACGATATTTTTTTGCAGAGACTGCATGCGACATAGGACTTTTTCATTTGTAAATCAATTTTATTCGTTCGGATGTACATAGATAAAGAAAAGATAGGGGAGCATAGCTTTCAACTAATTGCACAGTTTGATCAGCAAAGCGAGAAGGGCAATGTAGGGATGAAAGATGTGGCCGCTGGTGTACACATTATGGACTTTTGCGTGAAATTGCGCGTGCCAAACCAACCCATTCAGGAGATCATGGACGTGACTAAAAAGAACATCGCGTTGATTATGGATTCCGATAGGCAAAGGTATACGATTGACGACACAATGTTGTTCGATGCTGAGAACACTGACGTTATCATGAAAGTCAATGATGGAACGATGGGACTTAGCCTGCCCGATGAGCACCTTTCGGAACTACCGAGTCTTATCTAAATTATGGGCTTACGAGGTTCGTATTTATTCTTTCGCAGTATAGATTATTCGACCATTCCTTACCTATTGTTATTTTGCAGAATCAGATAAAGTTATATACGAAGATGTCCGATTCACCCTTGACAGCATCATCGATAACGTCATTGAAGGCAACGTTCAAGCGTCCGGTGAAAATGATGTTGACATTGTGAAAATGATGAAACGAGCGTTGACGCGATCACCGAAAAGAGAGTTGACATCGTTGACAAAAGCATCGACACCGTAACGGAGAAAGGACTCAAAGTCGTGGCCGAGAAGAACATGGAAACCGTAACCGTGAAAAGCGTCGATATCGCTGTCGAGAGAAGTCTCTACGTCATAGTTAAGGAAACCTATAGCGAAAATACTGACAATGGTGTTCCAGATAACAGGGTCGGTACGATAGAGCTAGCCACTAATAACAATGCTAAGAGCACTGCTAACAGTAGTCGAGTGTCTGATAAAGTACCCGAGGCATTTAGGAAAGCACTTTTTTAACCCCTGGATATGGAAAGTGCGAAAAAAGGTGGCAAAGGAAACGAAAAAAAAAAAAGAAAAAAAAGAAAACGGTGCCTGCGTGCCACATCCGATATTTGGATAGAATGCCACGAACGCGAAAAGCAAGAGCAGAAAAAATTACAGCTTGAGAAAAAACGACAGGAGATCAGAGAAAATGCAAGCAGAAAGGAGACGATTCCAAGAGGAAAAAAAAAATTATTCGAGCAGAAAAGAAAAGGGAACAAGCTGAAAAATGATGACTACAAGACGAAATAACAAGATGCTGCCAGCACAGGTCTCGAAAAATGAAATAAATCAAGTCAATGGATAAAAGGAAATGGTGAGTAAGATGTTTTTTATGTTCAATGTATAGCCATATATATTTATTAAAAATATATTTTGTTCCACAAATTTTTTTCGTCATACTTATTGTCAGTATATGAATGAATTAAAAGGAGTTTTCACGTACCTGTTCAATTTGAATCTCATAACAAGAAGAATCGATTCTTGCATGTTCGAAAATTAGGACCTCATAATGATCGGTTATAGAGACATGTCCAATCATTGGGACATGATAGTGTCCGAACATAGGCACGTAACACTAACAGCTGTCCGAAAATTAGTACATTTGGTACTATCGAATATTTAAATGTATAAAAATGAAAATATTTAACTTTGCGGCAATGATTGCATGTGTTTTGAAAACTATACCTTGCGAGCGTAACGTTAGTTTCGGTCATTCTTTTTTAAACGGTACATAAATGAATAATAAACCCTATAATTTAAGGATGCTCTTAACCGTCCGAGCATTGGTACCTTTACCTTAGTGTGGAGATAGTCGCGAGTCGTGAAACGCGATAGCGCCCATTCCTTATTGTTTGCCGTTCGTTCCAACAAATGAGAATATGGATCAATGTGACAAACGTCGGTAAAGCCTACCAAGCCGCAGTGCTGTACTGGAAAGGGCAACAATGTTATTATTCGAGATACAAACGTGCAGTGGAGAACAATATCTTTTTCTGTCGTGCTGCAAAGGGTGTGCGGTTGAGGCGTTGAATCAAGGCGAGTTGAATCATGCGCGTGAGCATGAGCAATATAAAGTATAAGCGGTAAGGTGACAGACATTTTCCTTCGTTCATGAATTCATTAATTCTTTTTTCCATTTTTCCCTTTCAGCGAACACGACTGACAAATAAATATAAAGTCATCGCTTCGTTGTGTCAACGAATTTATTACGAAGTATATGTATATACCTAAACTTGGTGAAGCACATACCCAACGGACCTCCACAAACCGGGTAAACATGCAGCACTCCGTTCTTTCGCACGTGATGAAGAGCCTCCCACATCGTGTAATGTAGAAACTCGGATACTAAACCACACACCTATTTTTACGGGCGCGCTAATAGAAAATAACAATATAACCCAAATTCTTTGGGCTATGTATATTTGGCGCGATACCTGGCAATTTTACGAGCAGTTGGACTGTGTTTCTTTGAATAGCGCATGCTGTAACTTAATGCGGGTTCGCACAAAGTAACTCTAGGATCGTGGGACACTGCGCACAAGAGAAAAAAAAAAACGTAAAAAATAGTTCTGTTTTGCAGTATAATTTTTACTAAATCAGTAGCCGCGATCTCATGGAAGTCAAATAAAAAAAAAACGACTATTCGTTTGTACTACTGCATATGTACAAGGTGTCCCTTTTACCCTGCCACCCGAAATAACTCGGTAATTATCATCGTCACAAAAAAATGTTCCAAACAAAAGTTGTACGGTGTGAAGAGGGCCATCAAATGCGACAAATTTTTTTTATTTCGGTCACCTCCACTTTTTTTTAAATACAATGGTACGTTTTTTTTAACCATCTTCTGAAGTACCCCAAGCCGCATAAAAACATTAGCGGTCAAAGTCGTTCAAGGTCATTCAAGGTTAGCATTGATGATACAAATCTAAATATCTCGGATTGCTACCAAATATTTGCTAGTGGTCCGAGATATTTAGATTTGTATTTCATTTTAATAGGTGTTCGAAATGACCTCGAACGACTTTGACCCCCTAATGGTTTTTATGCGGCTTGAGGTGCTCCTCAAGATGGTTGAAAAAACATGTACCATTCCATTTCAAAAAGTGGAGGTGACCTTCACTGTGCGTCAGCGCCTCCATTGAAATAAGAAAATCGATCGCATTTGATGGCCCCCTTCACACTGTATAACTTATGTCTGGGACATTTTTTTGTGACGTCGATAATTACCGAATTATTTCGGGTGGCAGAGGTAAGAGGGACATCCTGCATATGGGTGTGGATGGGGACGGGGAGTTGTTTTTCAGGAATTCAACTTCAAGCACCATCCCCACAGTAGCCTATTGCCTCCGTCGATAACATTTTGCAAACCCCAACATCTTCAAAGTCACCTCCAGATAACTGTAAGCCTATTTATAGAAATTGAATTTCAAGAATCGTTCTCGAAGCAGCGGGATGTTTTGATAGCAAACTACATGAGAATGCCTGAAAGTGAAAAAATAATAACATAATTATTTAAATAAACATGTCTATGCACACACACAGCTTTATAATACGAGGGTGGGGTGAAAAGTTTCCGGCCTGACCAAGAAAAACGATGTTTTAAAATTTTTTTTGCTTTATTTTTCAACATAATCTCCATCAACACTGATACATTTCTCATAACGGTGTTCTAATTTAGTTATACCAGTTTTAAACGTAGATTCATCAAGCTCCTCAAAATACTGATTTACAGCTTCGATAACTTCTTCGTTGCTCTTAAATCTTTTTCAGGAGTGTAGTGGTGGACCCATGTCTCATCAACAGTTATGAATCGACGCAAAAATTCGTTTGGATTACGCCTATACAGTGCCAAATTGTCAATAAAAATGGTTTTTCGAAGCAGTTTTTGGTCGAGCGTTAGCAAACGAGGCACCCACCTTGTAAATAGCTTTTCCATGTTCAAATGGTTGTGCAAAATATTTCGCACACGTTCAGCTGACATCCTACAGGTCCCAGCTATCTCATGCACTTTCAACCTGCGGTCTTCCAACACTATTTTATGAATTTTTTCAATCATCTCTGAAGTTGTGACTTCAACGGACCGTCCTGAGCGAGGCTCGTCAGAGCTGCTCACACGACCCATTTTAAATTCAGAAACCCACTGCTTAATAGTTGAATATGATGGGGAGGAGTCTCCTAGTGTTGAATCCATCTCTTCTTTTATTTGTTTTGGTGTAAAACCTTTCAAATGGAAGTATTTGATGACAGCACGTTTTTCCAATTTTTCCATTTTTACGAAAACAACGGAAGCGTCTCGCGCAATGTGCTCTCAAACGCAAACTAACGTAGCGATTGGGCTGAAACTGTACATACAAGCTCGGTAGGAATGGTACTGTTGGACGCCGCTCCAAAATTAGACCTAGTGGCACCATCTCTTGTTCAGGCCGGAAACTTTTCACCCCACCCTCGTATATATCGAGACGTATAGGTACGTCTCATATGCGAGCTCCGCCCGAAAACGCGAAGGCCAGGATTGTTGGCACACCCGGTCAATGCCTCTAAACGCTCTTGTTAGGAAGAAAGTGAAAAGGGGGAAAAGTGGGTCGATTTCTCCGTGGACACCCAGAAGAAGGGTCAGAAATTTAAAGGAGTTCAGAGGAGGGGAATGAATTTTTGAGAAAAATGATGCAATGAGAACGCTTAGGAAGGGGAAGAAAAGCGCAGCAAAAGAGGAATATAAAAAGGCCGTTCCCAGGCCGGAGAAGTCTCCTTCTTCTTCGAACTCTGGCTGGCGCAAGTAGTGAAGAGATACCAGTACAAGCTGAAAAAGCGAGGAAAGTATCGGAGTAAAGAAAGCACCAGCGTGAGAGAGCGAAAAGGGAAAAAAACGTAGGGACGTCTCTCGAATGTTGAAGGCATTAGTAGTGAATGTGCGTAAGTACGAGCCGCGACGGTGGGGAAAACATCCACCAACGAAACTGCCTGAAAATAGCAAGAGAAACAAGAGATAGGCCCAGGATTACTTTCTCGAATTATCTGGGCATAAGTAGTGAAAAGGACGCACTTGATTATTTCCTGATTAAGGAAAGCGTGGGTTGGCACGGGTAGCGAAAAGGAGCCGAGAAGGATTCCCGACTAAGGAAAGTTCCAGAGAACGCTAGTAACGAAAAGGAATGATCGCGTGCTCACGTAAAAAGAGAAACGAAAATAGGCGTCTCGTAGAAAACAGAAGAGAGAAGAAATGAAATAAAATAAAAATATACAAGAAAATAATACAAAGATCGAAATAAAATCCGAAAAGAATAAAACATAACGTCACAGCCGACCAAGCGTTGTCACACGTCTTTAAATACTAACGGTAACCGTCGTCAAAAGGGAGAAATAGAAGAATAAACTAACGAGAGCAAGGGAGAAACAACCAAAACAAAAGGGGCAGTGCCCAAGCCAGAGCGAAACGACGGATTCAAAAATCGCGAACACAAACACACACATACACAAAACAAACAAGTGATTTGTACACCGATAGGCATAAAGCCGAACGAAGATACTCGCGGCATCACGATACAGATACCGCTTGCCGTGCACCAATACACACGAGAACGCATTCGAGGACCGACAGCAAAGACGACACCGCGCACATACACAAACACTCGAATGACGGCGAGATTTGAAAGATACAGGCGTATTGAAAAGAAATGTACATGTATTCAACAAGGAAATAACAATAAAAACACGAAATATTGTTTGCGACAAAAAGGTCTCAACTAATTTACTCCCTAATCGAGTCCCGAAATCTACAGATATAATGTAATTTACGGGTGACCCGTTAGAATACACGCTCTTTAACATTAAAAAAATATTTCTCGATTTTGGATATGGGCGGTCATTGAAGTGATCTTTATATGAGTATGAAGATGTCTTTCGATGACATTGTTTGTATAATGTGGAGTCTCGGGACAATGGACTGCTGTGAGGGTGGTGCGTAAAAAAGGACGTCTTCACAAACACCTGTCACCACACACATGTACGTATATAGGCATATGGATACATAAATAAATTGATAAATCATTCTGTCAAAAGCGTTCCCTGGATGTCATGTGCAAAATCCATGATAGGAGCATTTTCGACTTTTCTCGCTGTGTATGAGGACTTTAAATTCCGACTAAATGCAATTGGTAAAATAAATTTTCTAATTCGCGTTTAGGCATTCCATAACTGCAAAAATACTGTTTTCCACAAAAATTGAATTTATTACTATTAGAGTGACCAAAAAATGAAATGCCCCGAAAACCGAAAAACGAGTGACTCGAGAACCGAAAAACGAATATGTCTCTCGCATGAACGATTCCATAGTGAATTTTGGCTTGTACGTGGGTGAATGTATGTGCTCCCGTCATTCCCTGCGCGCAAAGCCAGCCACACACACCTTTCGTAACGTGTCCGTAACTCTAACTGTAAGGTTTTGTTCAATAGCGTTCCTAGAATAACAGAATTTGAGCAACGTGATTAGTCAAAACCTTACGGTTACGGTTCCGGATACGTTACAGAGGGTGGTGTGTGAGTTTGTAGCATGTGCTTTGGGCGTTCCCCATCATGGCGAACATCCCTCATTGGCCGAGAAATCTAAAATTAGATTGCTCCTCATTTGAAAACTAGTATGAAAAAAAAAAACGATGCATGCATGCATTTTGTTTTGCACTTATTTATTTACAATAAGAAAACAACACTTTTTAGACATTAACAGTACTTTATAAAATTAAAAAAAAAACATATAACTTTTATATTAATATTATTCATATTAAGATGAAAATATCTTCTTTAATCGAAAATAATGATCTCTCTTCCTAAAAATATTGTTATCATCCCCATTGAGATTTTCAACTATTTCTTCGATACGCAATGTAATTCTCATGTCATTTTATCCCCACGGGCAGTGGGTTGGCCCGTACTTTCCATTGAATTTCAATGAAATCTGCTCGTTGGAACTTTTGGCGCACGCGTCACAGCAATGTGTTGCTCAAATAAAAACTTGGTTCCATTCCAGATGGATCCTCCCATGTCTCCTATAATGTATGCGAAAAAGTAGCGAAGAAGTAGTACGTTGTATACATAAAACTTACGCTGTGGGAGTCGTAAATTGTTGAGAAATACACTCATACGACGCATGATGCAAGAAAGACAAGGACGGGAAGAATGCGTAAGGCAGCGGTTCCCAAAAAGTGTTCCGTGGAACCCTTGGGTTCCGTGGAAAGGTCATAGGGGTTCCGAGAGTTGGGCGTATTATCGTAGAAAGC
>OZ023319.1:4039933-4044933 GCA_964007375.1 Ophion obscuratus
ATAGGGATCCTTTGGTCTCTTATGCCATATCTGCGACCGGGATGTTACGAGGACTCGGTAGCATGGAGGCAGCATGCGTAGCTATAGGTCCGTAGGTTCTAGGTTCAATTCCATATACGCGAAATATTTTCTTCGAAAAAAATCATTTTAGAAGGCCAGGGAATGACGAATTACGATACAAAAGCATTGTGGTAAAACTTTCAATTAAATGTTTCAATTCATTCTGGATTTATGAAATATGTTATGCATATAGTACACTGTATAAGTACAGTGTATATTGTAAGCACATAAAGATTTATTTTAATCGAATCTATATTTATTCAATATTAATATATTTAATACTTGAAAGGAATAGCTGAAAGAAATGAAAAAATATCTTTAAAACAAATAAGGTCCTAGTAGGTCGTGAGACAAGGAGAAAACCTATTTGATTTAAATAGATCCTATTCAAATGTAATTTTTAATTATTAAATATTTCGGGCAAAATCTCGACCTGCGAGCATTGTGATGAGACAAAAGTTATCTAATGTATATGCATACGGTACTGCCGTGCACACCTTATTTTTTCTGCCTATGTAACACCCGCCTTGCGCATCGGTTTATCATACCATTGAGATATTCGTTCTGCAGCTCGCGTTATACGGGCCAGAATATGCAACGGGACTAGCTACTTATATTTCACATGTAAGAAAAACAGGCATATGTTGAGATCGTCGCACATCGCTACGCTGCCTGGTTGAAACACGAAATGATGAACGGAGAGAAAGGGTTGTTAAGAACTTTATATATTATGATTCTCGTCTCCGTCTATAGATATCTCTCTCAGCCGATTTTTTCCTCCATCCCTATCACTCTTGTTTCTTCGCGTTCATCGGTATCCGTTTCTCTCTCTCTCTCTCTCTTTCTCTCTCTCTCTCTCTCTCTCTCTCTCTCTCTCTCTCTCTCTCTCTCCCAAACCTCTCTATAGGAAAACTCACTGCACTCGATCTGTTCAGTATTCAGTACGACCGCGTGGAAATGACTGTCAGAGCACCCTCACCCCTTGCGGCCTGATGCCACCCCCGCCCCTTCCACCCAGCCATCGGAGGCATTATGAATATGCTCTTCCGTCTCGCGGTTTCGTATAAGTTAAAAAGAGAAAATCTACTTAGATCTTGCATACATTGCGTTCGCACCAGTCTTTCTCATTTTGGAATTAAAGCATTTTCAGTAGACGTTGAGGACGTAGTAAAAATACATCATTATGACTTCGTGCGTCGTACTTATGCACTGTAACCGTCATTGTTATCATTTTTATTGTTATTATTATTACATTTATTTATGTCATTTTCGTCACAGCATTAATGATGGATTTAGGGGACAAATGTGTCCAAAGGGTGAGCGGGAGATAGAGAGGAAGGAAAGTGGGGACGCCCCCCCCCCCCCCCCCCCCCGCCCCAGAAATCTCGGTGCCACGCCAGAAACAAATCGTTCCAAAATGATGAAATTCAAATAATTGATGCATTTTATTCGTTTGACCCAAGCAACCATATATAAATAAATTGATAAAACTGGAATTGTTTTCTCCGTCGTAATTTCGGGTGGGAGTCGAAATATCGATGGATCAATATTCGGATGGGCTGAAATATCGAATTAAAAAATGTCGAATGTTTGAATATAGATAGATCAATGTTCGGAGGGTTTATATAGTCGTAAATAAAAATTCCGAATACGAATATCTCGAAGTTGAAATATAGCGAAAAACAAAAACCGATTTAAAAAATATTGAGAGACATAATATCGAATTGCTTATATAAATAACACTAAATAATTCGAGAAGACGAATCTTCGAATTGAAAATGTAGCAACGGTTCAAAAAACAGAAAGCATTAAATCGAACGGCCAAAAAGTCGAGTGGTTAAAATAGCGAAGGGTCAAAATGTCGAACGGCCCGGATGGCGAAAACTTGTGATCGAGGCAGATAGCGTTAGCGGTCGGCCGGGACGGCATCCATGCCATGTTCGCCATTTTGGTATTCGCCATTTCGGACCATCGATATTTTGCGTCTCGATATATTGGTTTTCGCGATAGGCGGTATTACAAATATTAGATACTCGCTTTTTTCTGTTTCGGAGATATGGATGTTATAGATTGTTCCAATCTATATTTGTATGTCTCAAATTGCAGACGATCTGAATATACGTTTTCAGATAAATGAGCTCTCGAATAAATGATGCTTTGCTTTATGGTCATTCGATTTTTTCTTCGATCGAAACATAACATTTCGAATAATTAAACCTTCGTTATTTTGAGAGTTCATAATTCTGTCGTTTCGAAATATTTGTCGATCTATATTTGGTGCTTCGATATTTGGATCCCCACCCGTAATTTCGCGACTTGTATGAAAAGTAGTTATTTCATTATGTAAACTAGATAGTTGTTCAAATTTAACATTGAAGTGAAGTGTGGGCAAAAACATTACATTTGAATTTGATTTTCCGGCCGATACACAACCAGAAGAATACTGGAAGATCAAAATTCACTACCAAATAATGTATGTCATTGTAAATCTAATAAGCCAACTTGGGAATCTACCGTTACGTCATGCAGTTGACGCATTTTTTAAATTGAATGTCATGACCGGAGTAGATTTCATCAATAATAATTTTTTCGAACTTAATAACGGATACGTTAGCCTAAAAGCGAAAGTTATGGTCATGGAAACATACTTTCATTGAAAAATAATGAAATAAATGCTGAAAATTGACAAAAGCATATTAGATAGGGGCACTGCCCTAGCTTATATAAACTTTTCCAAGCAGTAATAGTACTCCCAGTGAGCTCCGACGCATTTGAGAGGAGGTTTCCTGCCATGAGGCGAATAAAAATGTGGCTCAGATGCACAATGCTTCAGGATTCTCTCATGTCACAGCTGAACAAAGGAGAATGACATTGTTATGACAAAAAATCAAGAAATGAAGCGTTGGGCCGATTTGCAGAAAACAGTTTTAAGCTAAGACTTTTATATTGAGTACCTACTAAAAGAAAAATATTAAACTGGTAATTGGATTAAAGTATGATGAAAAAATAGTTGATTATTTTTTAAGATATTGCAAGCGTTTTATATTAATGTTAACATGAACGTGTGATTAAAGCTTTATATATTATGTGTGTTACGTGATTATCGACGATTCTGTAGATTTTTTTACAGCTGATTGTGAACAAAACCATTGTTTTGTCAGGCCGACCTTCCCTTAACCCCCAGAAACAAATGCTGGCTACGCCAATAAATAGGGGCATAGGTGAGGCGGATTATATATGAAGGCCTGGCGTCTATTCAAAGTTCAAAAACGACTAGTAAAAGGCCAACTTCCTGGATAAAGAATACGCAACGTGGTGATCACTGATGTCAAAATTTGCTTTTTTACTGTTTGGCGTCGGACGCTGTCACGTCTCTTGATACAGGGCGTAGTGTGAATACGTATATAGAGATTGAGAGGATGAGTACTGTCATAGTTAAAGCTTCTTACATATGTGTATGCGTGCGTAAACCCGCGCTTGCGTGTGTATATTTGCGCGTGATTATAGTTGGATCGTGTTGATGTCCTTAACATCCCACTGAGCGACCCTTATTCTCGCGGCTGTACTACGTTATGTTCCTGTGTCTGGCTTAAGATACGGCCGTTGGCCACAGCTCCTTACAGCTGCGCACCTATTGTCTGTTGGTTATGTTCGGAACGTGTAAAAAATTAACCCGATGTTCAGCAGATCAGTTTGCTTAAAAAAAGAGGAGAGGAAAACTGCCAAAGAGAGGCAGAGGGCCTTGGCGTAGGCAGGGGACGATGGGTGGGCATGCCCCCCCTGCCCCAGAAATCGCGATGTCCGGCATAAAAAAACGATCCAAAATAATTCAATTCAATTAATCGATTCATTTGATTTATTTCACCCAAGCATGCATAAATAAGTAGGTTTTTTCGTATCTTGCATAATATAAAAAGTAGCTATTTCATTACGTACATATCCCAACAATTATTCAAAACGTTTCTTATCCCTACATTATTTTTTAAAATTTATTTACATTATTTGTTTGTAATAATTTTCATTTTTTAAAATTATTTTCTTTTTTTCCAATAAAACTATTCATTGTGAAGTACATGAGGAGGAACATTGGGTTTTTAATGAAAACAACAAAGTCAATTAGGAAAAATTCAATTTTTATTCATATAATAATCATATACAAAAACCGCAGCGGTAATTATCGTAGAAACAAACAAAGCAATAATTTTTGCGACATCTTGCGCAACATATAAAAGCGGATTTTTTACAATCGCAGGGAGTCTGCATATGATAAAGTTCTCCGGCCAATAACATAGCATCATGAGATATTTCTTCCGAAGGTGTCGATGCGATGAAATTATTTTCCATCAACAGCTTTTCATAATAAACTAGTGCGTCCTTCAATCACGATTTTGATTTATCACTGTACATGGATTCTTCAGGAATTTCCTTTCCTATTCCAGAAGAGCCAGCAACTTCTTCAGTCGCCATTTTTTACTTCGAACTGTAAGAGAACTTTGACATTTAACAATTAGAAATAGTCACGTCTGTTCACGTCGAAATCGAAAATGAACTGCTGTTCAATTCTCACAGACTCACGCACAGTCCTATGCGCAGATGTCCGTTATAATCCTAAGGGACATCTGCGCACGTCAAAATTCTTTAGACCCTTACAAGGCCATAAAACCAAATAGAACAACGAGCACGAATATTTTTCAGTGAATGAAAAAATTTACGTTTTTAAGCTAAAATATTTTTTTTTTTAATAATGTATGGTTAAGAAACGTTTTGAATAATTGTTGGGATAACAAAAAAAAGAAAAAAAAACATCCGAAGGAGCAATCGAACGCGAGACCTCCGAGGCAAAAGACCGAGCCCTAACCGTCTAGATTAGACGGCGGCTCGACAAGTGCCTGATATTTTAAACTCATAAGGCGCCTAAGAAACTTTGAACCGATTTTTCT